>CAUYSK010048938.1:0-19768 GCA_963575035.1 Avahi laniger | reverse complement strand
TAATTTTTAAATAAGCAAAATGGTAGACTGTGAGATTAGAATCATATTTAACTCACTTGAGAATTCTAAGCTTTCCTCTCTTCTCAGAAAAATTTTTATATTGCTATTTGACCTAAAATTGTATCTAAATGTTCCATTTCTCTTGTGAAGGGACAGCTTCCTGTTTTAACCTAGAAGAAAAACTCTAAAGTTCTCTTATAAATATTATGTTCAGGGGGCATGTGTTTGAGATGGAGGCTAGAGGGAAGAAAGGAGACATTTAACCATTTATTTATCATTCAAAAATATTAATAGAATTCTTCTGTGTTCTAGGCACTCTGATTGGATCAGGGATTCTATGGAGAGGGAGAAATAAAAAGTAATTAAACATACCTTATGAGTCTCTTAATATCACTGATGTACAGCTGGATGTCATCATGAAAAAGCTAAATCTGAATTTTAATAATACAGATCTTTATTATGCTTTTTATTGAATGACAGTGTTTGAGTTTACATTGTATAGCTGATTATATAGCTCATTATACCATTATATATAGCTCATTATATATTAAATGTTCCTAACAATATACTTTTTAATTTTCTCTTCCCAGTGTTTACAACTTACAGCAACTACTAAAATTTCTATCTCTCATACCAGGACAGTTCACGTGTTGCCAGAGATCCAAGTTTTTCTTCCTCTTGATGCTTGTTATACACATTCAAAACCTGACAAATACTACCTGTCATCCATAGCTCTCTGGAAACATGGACTTCCTTCCATCCTACTGATTTTCTTAGACAACTCTACCATCGTAATCTCCCCATTGCTTACAAGGTCTGGGAAATAAAATTATCCATATGATAAAAAAATCATTTAGTGACATCATATTGGACAGTTAACATGTGGAATGCTGGCATGTTCTATACAGCAGATATAAGCTCCAGTGGCCTCTGGTGTATGTGTCCAGCCTCTTCTCCTGCATTGGTAGTACTAATGAGTCAATCCCACAGTTCTGTGTGCTCTGAGGTAAAGAAGAAACTACAGTGCTCTGATGAACTGTTCCTACTCTGGTTTTCTTCTCCCCATAAATAAGAAGGAAAGCAGGGTCCCAGAATTCCATTTTCTTTTAGTAAGACTGCTATTGCCTCTCTCCATTCCTACAGCAGCAGAAATGATGAGGGGAATGAGAGATCTGCTTTTACTAAACAATCTCTTTCCTTTCCTCTCACCCACAATCACTATTATAGCCTCGTATCTACCATTCACCTTGTGTCCATGGGAACTTTTCTCATTATGCCCCATAGCCTAAGTAGTGGTTCCAAAAAGACCTGGTCCATACATCTCTCACTCTTGACCCCACCTCTCCCAAACTTCCCTCCCTTGTCACTGTTATTTTTGTAACTCGTAGTCCTTCATCACTAGAATCACCTCCATTATCAACTTCTTTAATATTATCTTCACCTTCTTCTTGTTTTTAACCAAGACTTGGCTCAGTCTTGTAAATCTCAGGGACCCTATCAAGTTAAATTGTCTTGAAAGAAGAGTCATGCTTGTACATCATTACTGTAACCAAATCATTCTTTCTACATCCTCACCAAAATGTCAATTTCAAATTACACGTCAAAATGCTAACCTAAGTCATAATATTTAGTTATATCAATATCTACACAGATAGCTCTTCCTTTCCTCTGGGCATACTTTTAAGAACGTTAATACTGATAAAAACTCTATGAGGTAAAAATTATTAATATCCTATTAAAGCAAAACTTCTTGATAACACTCTTCTGAGTTTCCAATTACTCCCTTTCACTTCTCCATTAAATAAATCCCAAGAGATTTAACCTTCTGCTACAACATGATATTGACAAATGTTTATCTAACTAGACCCTTAACTTAAATTTAACAGCTATGCACAACTGATTATATAGCACTCTTACAGACATCTCAAATTCACCATGACTAAAATTTTTACCCGATCCTGCTTTTCATGTTATTGTCAAATCTCAATAAATGACAAACTTATACTTTCAGTTGTCCAGAGAAAAAGTCCAGAAATTATTTTTACCCATTTCTCCTCTCACAGCCTTTACCTAAACCATCAGCCTTTTGATATCATCTTTCAAATATATACAGATAATGACCAGGTTTTACCACCTCCAACACTACCATCCCAGTCTATATAAGGTCACCATAAAGTCATTCCAATTGGTACATTTTCAGTAACACAACATAAGCAGAAACATTTATCAGAAAAACAGGTAATAAATTGGGACTTTAGTCAAAACAAAACATGTGGTCACTCAAGGTCAAAGCTACCATCAAATTCTAGGAGAGATAGTTTCAATCAACTCTTAAATGATATCTCTGCTACCTCTACATTTCATCAGCAATCAGAATTTGTAGTGATCACATTTTTATTTTGTTTAATACCATTCAATGTTTTCCCATCTCCATTAGATTTAAATCCAAAATCTTAGAATCTCTTAAAGACCTAAATGGTCTAGCCACTGCTACCACCACCCCCTTCTCCGACTACCTCTTTGGCCTCATTTTCTTTGCTTTTATACTGTGTAGTCATACTTTCACCTAGCTAATGCTAGAAAATACCAGGTCATTTTACTTGCCATTCTTTCTGCCTAAAATGCTTTCTCCAGGTGGCTTCCTCAATCACTTTTGTACATTCTCTGCACAAATGTTACCTCAATGTACATTATTTAAAATAGCAACTCAACACTCACTATTCCTGTTCTCTGGTTTATGTTTTCCATAGCACTTAGAAACATATGACATACTCTGTTATATTTAATTATTTATTGCCTGTAACCCCCACTACTATATAAATTCTATGAGAGTGGGTATTTTCTTTTTAATAATAAATTTGCAAAATCTATAACATTGTCTAGAAAATATTAGAGACTCAATAAATAGTTCTTAATAGATGACTGTCAGTAGAAATTTGATCTAAGAAAAATGGCAGAGATTTCTTCAAATATTTCTATATTCGAAGTGTTTGATATTCATGAAGTCAGATGCATCGATTATAAATGCCCAGGTTCTAGGAGGTAAATTCTTCTTGAGAAAGTATAGAGACAAAATAATTAGAGTTTTTTTTATTTCATCTAGAATAAGTTAAATCATTATTATAGCATAAATGAATCTCCATCCAGAAGAATTACAGGTTATTTTTGTAGACACTCTGCTGTTAAGGATGTAGAGCATAATTTCTCATTTCTTAACTATGGGCTGTGCATGGTGACTTCTTTCCAAAGAGTATAGTGTGAGAAGAGGGGAAAAGAGAAGTTTTAGAGTGGAGAAATTTGACACATACTCCCTCAGCCAGGTGATCAAGATTAAAATCAACAATATTAGATAATTTAGTACAATACACTCTTGATATAGCCTAACATAGAAAATATATCACTTACTTTTGAATTGGTACAAAAGTAATGATCAAACCGGTGAAAATTATTCTATATTCTACAGTTTTACATACCTAATCAATGTAGAAGTTAAAAGAGAAGAAAAAAATCAAATAGCTATCAAATTGTGCTTTTATCTATCCAGATGAATAAATAAGGATCAAACTTTTTAATATATGTATGGAGGTCATTTAATATTTCTAGCTCTCAATAGGTACATCGCATTGTTCAATAAAGATTAAGGATGAATAAGTTGATTGCCTACTCAAAAGAGTTTCAAATTATAAGAAAGACATGCTGAAGTTATGGAGCACATGTCTTTATCAGGAAAAGGTAGAAGGGGAGAGATAAAATTCTTCCAAAATATGTAGCTCTGGAAGATATGAAATATGATTCTTCTAAGATATATAACCCTGGAAGACATATAAACCCAGTAAATAAATAAATACTCCAAGAGTGAAATAACAAGATTGTACAATAAAATTATGTAAAATTACCTCATAACAGGAATGCAGTATTTGCAAGAGTTATGATTTTTACTACAATACTAATTTAGGGTGATTTGCTTAAAAGTTAGCAATATTTTCCTAGATATAATAAATTTTAGAAAAGTGATCATTCTTTTTACCTCCCTTCCAGCATGTACTTCCATTTTAAGTAGTCCATACCAAAAAACAGATAAAATGCAATGGTGCATTCTATGGTTGTATCTACATTTAGCAAAGGAAAAGTTACTATCATAGTCAAACAAAAGTCAAATCATCACTTCTTTTCTCATGGAATTTGAATAAATGGGCCCTAAAGAGTAGTTCTAGAGTGAACTTTATTAAAGGTTAGTTTTCTAGTGATTTTTTCTTATTGCAAGATCTCTCTAGTGTTTACTTTTCTGACATCTTTCCCTGTCTGAAATGTTGAAGAAAAAACTAATATATTTTCAGTTCAGGATATCATAACTTTCTAACTCTCTCCTGTGGTTAAAACATATTATTCACTTAAGGTCAGCATTATGAACATAATGGAAAATCTGAGACCTGGGAAGGATGATGTGAACCAACTATGAAAATACATCAAAGCAACAAGAGGCATATTCATCCCCTAGTAGAGTCAGTTTTTATAACAAGATTATCTACAGAAATACTAACATATTTTCTTCCTTTAAGAAATCACTACTTTTTCATTTTTTGTGGCTGTCTTATAATTTAGCACAAGCAATTGTTAGATATTTTTACCTCAGAACAAATCTAATTTGAATGAATTAACGTTTTTGTTGTCAGTTTCCATCAAATGGATGTTTGTATTTAAACAAGAATCACTTCTGCAATAAGGTTACAATGATTCTCTCATAATTTGCCAGGTATTTTATAAGAACTAAAGTATAAGCATAATTTAAGCATACATTTTGCTTGTTATTATTGATAACTTTTCAGTCAGCACCCAGCATAAGTCAATCTCACTGTGCAACTATTAATATAATAAGGGTTAAACTTTATGCATTCAATACCTATTTTTTTTAATTCAAATTATGGTATTCCAGGATGACAGAGTGAAAATGAGGCTAAATCACAGTAATTATGTTTTTCTCTTTGCTAATTTGAATTGACATTTAATGTGACTAATTTAAAAAGTAAAATACAATAATAGAAACATTACAATTGAAAGAAATAAGCAATGAGCAAATTATTCCACTCAACAATAAAAACTACATGTATTACACGCTTAATACCAACTTTACTGTCTATCACTTTTGAACTCAAAATGATGTTGTTCTTAAAATAAGACAAATTACATCTATTCCATAGATCATAGATTCAACTTTCATCCCTGCAAATTAGGATAGCTGAGAGAAGTTTGCCAGAATTATTTCTCGGAACATTGAATTCTGGAGATAAAAGTATTTAACCACTGGCATAAATACTGACTAAACAAAATCAAGACAAACCATGGAGTTAAAACAGGGTTCTAGAGAGGCCTGGAATTAGCTTTTTATTTGCTGCATGAACATGAGTCCCTGCCAGAGGGGCCACGTGGCTTGGAGTCAGTACTGAAATACTTCAATATTTTAACAATTATTAAGTGAATATAACCTGAATGTAAGTTCTGTCTCTAACACAACTCTGCCTCAGGGACGCGACTATTCCAAAACCTGAATCTGTCAAATGGTTTCCTTCACAGGGCTCAGCCACAGATGCTAAAGACATACGTCTTGGAGGTTTTGGCTGTCAATATTCAGGTTCTATAATATTAGAACCTGAATATTGAACCTGAATATTGACAGCCAAAACCTCCAAGACGTATGTCTCTCATATTCCTGGTGTCTCTAAGCAAGGGCTTAGACTGACCCTTCTAAATTTCCCTGAGGACAGGGACCTGTACAACCTTCTTATTAAATTGCTATAACTTATACATAACTTTATATATGCATTCTCCAAAATCCAAATACTTCAATTAAGTATTGAGCTTATTTTATCTACCATTATAGTAGTTTGCGCCCCATGTTTTGGAAGCATTCATTTCACTGAATGGATTTTCTGAAATTTTAATGACTGGCCTGGACTTTGTATACTTTAGAGCTCCTTTCCTACCCTTCCCTTCCAAGAGTTTATGGATATCTTCTTTTTCTTCTGTCAGAAAGTATTGTTAAAGTGTTAAGACAATAAAAACTTCCTGAACATTCCATCCCATATTACAGTAGTAAGCCAATTAATTTGAATGCTCTTTGGCAGTACTGGGGGTGAAAAGGAAAGGGGCTGACTTGCCTCCATTAAATAAATGGAGATAAATGGCATTGGTCAAATAAATCCCCCTATGTGACTGAGATACCCACTCTACTACACTGGCCATTTCAAAGACAGAGCAATCTGAGAAACCACCTTTTTTTAGACTTCTATAGCCCACTGCCTGTCTTCAAGGTCTTTTCAATTTGAGATACATCAGAATGCTTTGTGAGGAAAACTTGGTTTTTGTATTTAGTATTTGATGTTCACCAGGACACTAATTCCATATCTTCATGATTAATAAAAAAATATTTTTATTCATACCCCCTTAAATGCAGTATTTTCTAAAATTAGGGAAACTCTAGTGACTTTCAATGTACTCTTCCTCTAATGTTTGTCTAATTTTAAATTTATTACCCTTTAAATTTATTACCCTTATTCATAACATTCTCCACTCTTCCAACTGGGAGACCACAGTAATTTTAGTCCAAATTTGGTTTCTATTTTACTCCATGCTCTGGTGTAAATTACCACTAACCACTCCGGTGAAGTTATCGGAAGCCACAAAGGACAATCATAATTTGGCTGCTCTTCTCTGATAGTCCCTGAAATGCTTACTCACACACTCCTGAGTCTTTGAAGCTATTAATAGCTATACGTTTTAAGGCAGTGCACATGAGGCTCTTCTTTATTCTTTAAGTTTTTGTTAATAGTTCCTAATTAGTGCTCATATGATTTATCATTCCATCTTTTACAACCATTGGTCCTTTTTACTGAAAACTTCTCTTTTCTCTTTATTATGAGTTGTATTCCCTCCTAATAATTTAATAATTCAAGACTTTTCCTCCCTACCTTTTTATCCCCACGTTGTTATTTCTTACTAACCCTACAATGTCTCATCGTTCTCCCCTTTTGGAACCCTTGTCATTGTAGTAACCCACTGCTGTGTAACAAACTACTTCACAGATTAATGGCTTAAAGCAAAACTATTTTATTATATTTCATGATATTTTGGTCCAGGAATTTAGGTACAACTTTGCTGGATTATTTCACAGCTTCACATGGTTTTGACTAGAGTTAGCTGGTATATTGAGATGAGCGGTGTTTTGATGGAGAAGGCTGAAACATTCCTTCTGGAAACATTTTCCAATGAGATAAACAATACCAGGAAAACTTTTCCAGATCCAGGTATTTTCATCTCCCTATCCTACGCCTTTACTTTCTTTTTATTCCTACTAGTTGTTTCCCAACAGTTCATCTGATAACTCACTGTATTTTACTCATGGGACTTCTATTAATTTATGTAACCTGAGCTCTTGTGCTAAATAATATCTCAGTGGTTTAACACAATAGAGATTTGTTTATTACTTGAAGTAGCTTTTCTAATCTATTACTCAGTGATTCAAGCTAACAGAAGCTCCATAAATTTATAGGCCTAGAATCTGAAATGGGTGTCTTCCTTGATTGCTACAATGGAGGAGAGGTACTCCTGGAGACAACACATTGCTCTTCTATGCTTTGGGTGGGCCAGATGTGAATGCTTTACTTCCACTCACAGTCTAGTCTAAAACTAGTTCGTGGCCCTGCTTACTGCAGGGTAACTAGGAAATACACTTTCTCTAAGTCTAGAAAAAAAGGAGAACTGGATGAAGCTGAGTGCTAGCCATATCAACCACAAATTGTACAGCAAACATTTTTCTACTTTTCACCTTGACAACAAATTAGGAGAACAAGCCAAAAGTTCAGGCATTTTATGAATATGAGGATACGGCTTTCTTGGTTACAATTTTAGGCCTTGGAAAATGGAGACAAAAATGAAAAATTGTGTTATAGACTTAATTTTTGCATCCCCCTCTTCCAAGTTTATATCTTGAAACCTAATCTTCAATGTGGTGCTATTTGGATGTGAGGCCTTTGGGAGGTTATTAGGTCATGAGGAGGCAAAGCCCTCATAAATGGGATTAGATCCTTATAAAAGAGACTACAGAGAATTCCTTTTCCCCTTCTGTAACATGAGGACACAGAGAGAAGATAGCCATCTATGGACCAAAAAGCAAGACCTCACCCAGACACCAAATTTGTGGACCTTCATCTTGAACTTCCCAGCCTCCAAAACTATGAGAAATAAATTTCTGTTACCTATAAGCCATACAGTCTATGGTAGTTTGTTATAGAAGTCCAACTGGATTAAGACAAATGGAAAAAAAAATTAAAGCAATATGTTAACAAAAATAAATAACTTCTAGCAATATCACATCTGTTTTAGGAAAAATTTAAAAATTTAAACAGATTTATTAATTATAAAAATGAATAAATTTTATTGTTTTAAATTTTATGGAAATCATAACACATTGATTTTCTTACTTTACTTAGAGCATTACTCCAAGTTCATCTCCATAAACCATCTGTGATACACATTTTGAAAACTGCAGTTGTATTTTGTTGTTTTCTCCCTTCCTATGTTTTCCCGTTATTTTGTGATCATGTTATATACTAATGACCCTGGTCAAAGGGCCAATTCATTATATATTTTTGCTGTACCTGCTTATCACTTGCTTCTCCATCTGGAATGTAAGCTCATCGAGGACATACACTTCTCTTTTACTCCCAATTACCTAGAACAATATATGACAAATAGGCAATCAATATATATTTGGTTTGACTGAAAAAAATCTCAATAGATTCAATCAACTAACAAATAGCTTCCATGTCAGTATTTCACTAAAACTGTATTTCCCAAGATAAATAGTAAACTTCTTTATTAATAATCAGATAACCAACCATCAAAAAAACAAGAAAGATTTTCTCATTCCTCAGTCTACTTCGTCTCTGTAAAACAAACCAATTTGTTTTTCCTTTAAATCTCTCATATCTTTGATTCTGTGACTAACACACTCTCTCTTTCTCTCTCTTCCTCTTCTCTTTTAATTTTTTTACTCTATTTTTGTGAATCATTAGTGGCTTCTCTTCTTCTGTTTGATAATCAAATTGTGAATGTTCTGCTAAATTCTCTCTTTCATTGATAATCTCTTTAATAATTATGCTTCATTTACTTGCTTTGATGGCTTACTCTAAAACTTAAGATTGAACTTTACCCTTAACTGATTATCATTTCAAAATGACTTGTTAGACTTATCTGTCCTGCATTTAAACTCCAAATATCCAACTTCAAATTTGGGAACCTCCAGATCAAACGGCAGACTGAGCGGACGTGGGAAATAGTACTATAAATATATGCATCAAAAACACGCATACCACACGTTTACACACTCTACACACACATATTCCAAAAATATAAACCTTATAAATTAGTAATTAGAATTTTTTTAAAGTACATAGTTGAGTTTCAAAACAAGAAAAAGAAAATCCACCCACATCAAGAATGGCTAAAAGATTTCCTTGCCCTATGTAATTAGAAGTTGCAGCTGCACACCTCAAATGCATATCAGGATGAGAAATATACTTCAAAATGCCTCAAACCCTTGATTAATGTAATGTTTAGTGTAGCAGAAACTTAGTTACTCATGTAAAATCAAGAGCATGAGTAATCTTATTACAACTCGGAAAATTTCCACGTCCAGAGTATTAGTATCAAAAGGAGTTAGAGACAAAAGCACTGGGAAAAGCCAAAGTGTAAAATCAGAAAGCAGAGATAACCCTAGGTTCAAAGAAATCAAAGAAAAAATGAATACATTAAATAAATGAAAATAATTATGGAAAACAAAAGATATAAAATAAAATGTATAGATCACCTCTTAAAAAAGACATAGTTAAAGAGAGAACTACAAAACAGAAACTAACTATGAAGAAAATACAGAAATGTAAAAAATAGTTGAGAAGAAACTCTGGAAGATAGACACATAACTAATAGAATTTTCAGAAGAAAAGAATAGAGAGAGTAAAGAAAATTAAGTGTTTAAAGAAACTTAAAGCTTTCCAGAATTAAAAAATATATGATTCCTTTCCAGAAAAAGCACTGATGTTCAAAATAGGATAAAACAATTTAAAATTCACTTTAGTATAAAATTGGATATGGTAATGAAATAAGGTAAATTTTTTCTTAATAGAAAGAAATGAACATGAATATTTTTCACTTAGCAGAATGGGCTCCAGCTCTATCCAGGATAATACAAGAGGTGCTAGATTGAATTATACATAATATTAAGTATAATTTTTATAACTTTTAAAATTGGCTTTTTAAAAATTAGAGTAGCTATATAATGCATCCTCCAATAATAAGTATATTACTTATTCAAAATAGGACCCTTTACGAGAAAAGGGGGTCAAGTGCAGCGGTTTATGAGTGTAATCCTAGCATTTCGGAGGCCAAGGAGGGAGGATTGGTTGAGGCCAGGAATTCAAGACTCATCTGAGCAAGAGCAAGACCCTGTCTCTACAAAAAATAGAAAAATTAGCCAGGCATAGTGGTGGGTGCCTATAATCCCAGCTTCTTGGGAGTCTGAGGCAGAGGGATCACTTGAGCACGGATTTTGAGGTTGCATTGAGCTATGATCATGCCACTGCACTCCAGCCTGGGCAACCAAATGAGACCCCCACCTCAAAAATAAAAAAAGAGAGAGAGAGAGAGAATACGTGCAAACAAGACTTTATTAATGATTATACCAGTTCAATGCTAACATAATCTTGCATTTTACAAAGTAAAGCAAGCTGTATGATCATTCTATCCATAATGTAATTAGTTTTCACTCATGAATTTTACACAGTTAAATTGAATCATGTAATCACATAGAAATTGGTACCTCTGAAATATATAAGCATACCCCACTGGTACCATATATAAACCTTCCACTAAACTGAATTCAATGAAGAGGTAAAAATTTGCATTATTTTTGCCTTCAGAATATATTAATATATTATATCAGAATAATTTCAGTCTTTCTAAAATTATAGAATTCTTTAACATAATGAGAACGCTTTTCACAAATGTTTATTATATTCTTGATACTTTAAGAACCATTCTAATATCTCAGATTCATTCCTTGTTTATTCCAAATTAGTGTTAATTTGGAAACAATATCAAATATAACAAAGGGTGAATTGAAAACTTCTTGAAAAAAGTTACCTTCCAATTGAAATGGAACTACTTAAAATCTTTTTTAATAGAAATAATCATTGAGAATACTTTTTTTATATTATCAAATTCTTCAAACTTAAAATGCCAAAAAACTGATATAGTGATGAATTTTTAAAGAAATTTTGGACAATAAATTAACTTTTATATGGATTCTACTTTCCCAGAATAAAAATGTGTCATTTATTTTCAAAAAAATCTAAGTGAAATAAAATTGAACTATATATTTTGCTCCTTTAACAATACAAATACAGATTTTAAACTCTTGCCAAATTAATGAAGACAGTTTACCTGGATTAGCTATGATAAAAAGCAACTTTGAGTCTAGACAATATTTGCCTCTTATTATGATTAAGTTAATTAAAATAATTCATTATGGATTTTTTATTTCTTAATAATTAGCAAATCCCAGTATTAATGAAGACTTTTAAAATTACGTTAATGTTCATAATTACTAAAATAATCATTGAATAATTAAATCAGGAGTCATATTCAACAAATACACATTTATTGTATTCTAAAACTAAAAGAAATTACAAATGTAATACGATGCAATGCCTTTCTCATACATTGAAGCAAGCGAGTTTATAACAAATACATGATTAATAGAATTACCTATTCATAGAAGAGTGGCTCAGAATGAACTCATAACACAGTAAAATTTTAAATATATATATATATGAAGAGAGAGAGAAAGACAATTGTGTTTATCAGAGTGTAGTAGTAATATTAAATTGTAATAAATGTATTAATCTGCAAGCATGTAAAACGACAGATGTTATGTATGTGAACTGAAAGAATGAAGGAAGTAGAAGAAGAGGGTTGGGTAAAATGGGCCCTTAGAAGAAAAATTAATATTATTTACAACTCTAATATTAGAAATGCTAATATGTGATTAGTCTGAAAATATCTGGATTTGGGAACAATCTATTCACGTCCATTTAGTGGCTAGTGAGCAGAGCTTAATAGGGTAGAAGAGTTTCTGTGGATCCCTTGATAACTTGAGATTAAAATCAATCTTTATTTTGCAAAACTTGTATTACTTTCTGTGTAACTCGTCAGCTCACATTAATAGTTTTTGCTGCTCTTTGTAATAGAATGTTCTGTCTTACTATTCAATGTTAGAGGCATAGTAAGAGGTTGCTCAGGTCATCTACAGATCGAATCCCATTTGAAATCTCCATACTTAATGAAAGAATTCAAAAATTAAGGAAGTGGATGGAAGAAAGAAACGACTCAAATGGAAAATTTCAATGTGGCAGAAATTGGGCATATGCTCAACAAATCCATCTTGTGTTCTGTCTGGACACTATAGTGCATTTCCCACCCTCTTTGCAATTAAATGTGGCTAAAGAGTAAGTTGTAATTCATGGAATATGAGAGAAAGGAGCATCACTTACACACAATAGTCAATATTTGTTACATTCTCAACAGCTTTAAACAAGTGAGCAGAATAGCCTTGGATCTATGTGTTGAAAATGACTCTTATGGTCATGACTATGTCATGACTTGGAGGAGAGCCACACATCAAATAAGAACACTCAATTGGGCTTTGCAAGAATGACAAGTTAAATTCTACTATGTTTAAACCATTATGCATATGCATGTTTGTGGACTACTTCAGCAAGTGGTGCTTTATCTAATACAAAAGTTGTTCATAGAAATGCATGTTTCATCCAATTTTTCTTAGTCGTCCTCCACTTTGAAAATAGGCTATTGGATTCTACCATTAGGTAGTCATGCGTGAACTATAAGAAAGAAGTTTTGGTAAAGTAGTGAAGATAAATAATATATAAAAGAGAGTGAAGGAATTGTAGATGAGTATAAAGTAGGGGTAGGCTTTCTTTCAAAGATTTCTGTAAGCTAGAAATATAAAAAAGAGTTTAAGCAGACAGGAAGGCAAGAATAAAAAAGTTTATCTTTGTTTTTAGGATTGAGGATGGCTGAAAACATTTATAGACTATGGGACTACACAAAAATAGAGGGAGAAAATAATGACATACTAAACAGAAGGATAAAATTGATAAAGTAATGAGTTAAATAATGAAAATTGGGGGATATGAGATAATTGGTAGAAGTATCAGATGTGGTGAAGACAAAGAAAGGAAGCAAAGGTGACTAGAGATACACATATATATTCATACAAATGCATACACATATATACACACACCTACCTGTAACATGAGTGAATTTATGTGCTGAGAGTTTTATTCCTAGAAATACGCAATAAATAGACAATAAGGAGCATAGAAAAAGAAGCATAAGAAAATCTCAATATATTTCATGGCCTAAACAAAATTGTAAAAACATAACTTTGCAATGGACATTTTCAGACAAAAATAAAGCAGCTATTAAGATATCAAGGTTGTGTTTTTAAAAGAAATTTACATTCTATATATAGATATGTATATGATTAATCTTCTGCCAATTATCACCTACATTATATCATCAGAGAAGCAAATAACAATCAAAAATGGCAGATTACATTAGTATAGGATTTGTGTTTGATATAATTCTCTGTATTCTAATTATTTGAAAAGTCATAATGTAAGTATGGATTATACTATAAGTTAACCAAACTACTTCCAATTTAGTATTCTGTGTAAACAAGAGTTTGCTATGTATTAAAATGAATAACTAATCTGATTTAATGATCTATTAAAATGTCCATTATCTTCAGAATAAGCTTGAGAAAATCAGAATTGCCTCAGGACTATATAATTGTAGACATATTCTGGGAAATCTATTTGTAAATCCCTCATTTAAAATTGTTTGAGTTTTTTTTTTTTATTATTATTCCAAGGTATTGTGAGGGTACAAACATTCTAGTTACACTTTATGTCTTTGCCTTCCCCAAGTGCAGGTTAAAGTCGTGCCCTTCCCTCCCTTTAGTGCTCCCCGTGTCCTTTAGTTGTAGATTCGCCCCCCATCCCCCTAATCCCTGGAGAGTATTTCTGCCATGTGATCACCTGTTGGAAGAATTTGGACAGAAATGAGGATGAGAGGGAGATGCTTTTCATTGTTTATCTTTTGTTTTTGTTTTTTTTGTTTTTTGAACCATAGAGTTTAAAAATGTATCAAACTTAATATTAACATAAATAAAAAATAAAATTCAATAAAAAAAATTAACAAATAATTTTAATTTTTTGCAAGTATTAAGTGCATAGTAGATTTTTAGAAAATAATGTACATTTTTTAGTATGACTAATTAAAGTTTCTTAAATGCGGCCTTATTTGATTACAGCAAAATTAATGTGGCTTTCCAACATGAAAATGTTCTCCAGCCCTGGTCTAAAAGTTTTATGAATCTAATCCCCCTGCTCACCTTTGTTCAATATACAATGGAAATTGTTGGAGTTTCTTGAGCAGAGGACTTCTATCATCAGAGATTCTCTTAGGAAATCAATTTAGCTTGGAGAACAATTATTTTGAGTCAGAACTAATGAATAGTTTCCAGTTTTAGGGAGATATGGCAGACAATTTACAGTAAAAACTCACTTTTCCTGACTGAGGAAGTTTCCTGACTTATCTTTTTCATTCATCCTGAAGCGCTAGCCCATTCCCACTCCTCCCAGCTCTGCTCCTCCAATCATCTGAGTAGCTTTATTCTTGACATATAAACAAAAAGCAAATAACCTCTCTGGAATAGT
Source organism: Avahi laniger (assembly GCA_963575035.1). Taxonomy (NCBI): domain Eukaryota; kingdom Metazoa; phylum Chordata; class Mammalia; order Primates; family Indriidae; genus Avahi; species Avahi laniger. The sequence goes on along the minus strand of CAUYSK010048938.1, from coordinate 4,913 downwards.
TCTCATGCCCAAAATGTCATGAAAGTCACATCTTCTATGTGATTTTTTTGGGAGAAATATTTTTCAAAAAAGTAGACTTGTTATATGGACATAATCCAATCATTTGTAACCGCACCTTATAAACACAACTCTCTCCTTCCCAGAAAACCCACAGCGCATATGGATGCTTAACCCATCCAATACTTTCACTGCTATCATCTCCTACCTCCCTGTCCACCACACGTTCTCACATCCTAGTGTTACTGATAGCATCTTCCTCGAGTCTCTTTCACTTAGTCTCTTTAACCCACTTCTCATCCCTTCACAAGGCTTCTTTTACTATAATTTAATGGATTTCATTCAGTATTTGCAATAATCCTCCTCTTGTTTATATATAGTTATTATAAAAGAAAGATATTTGTTTCAATTGAACAGTTTCCTATTTCTCTGCTACTATGATATACAAATTATGAAGAGCTAAAATGTTTCTTTATGCACGTAAACCTACTTCTCTTTTAAATATAGATTTGATAGCAGAGGGGACACCAATAAAAACTAACACAAATGTAACATAATTCTGGAGCCTCTATTTTCAAAATAATTACTAAATTTAGTTATTTTTGTAAACCTACTTCTTTTTTTTAATTTTAAAGTCAGGTTTATTGAAAGAAAAATTATACACAATAAAATTTATCTTTTTTGATGATCTTTGACAAATGTATACAGTTGTGTAACCACGACTGTCATCAAGATACAGAACAATTTCATCACCCCAGATAGCTCTCCTCTGTCCCTTCATAATCACTGCCCTGTACCTCACCACAGCCCTGGCAAATGCCGACCTGATTTTTGTCTCTATAGCTTTAACTTTTCCAGAATTTGACATGAAATGAATAATACAGTATATAGCCTGCTGTGTGTTGCTTCTTTCACTTAGAATAAGGTTTTGATAGGCATTCATGTTGTTTCATGTGCCAGTATTTTATTCCTTTTATTTGCTGGATAGTATTTCATTACATGGTTGTGCTACAATTTGTTTATCCATTCACCTATTGAAAGACATATGGGTTGGTTACAGCTTTGGCTATTATGAACAAAGCTGCTATAAATACTCATACACACATCTTTGTGTGAATGTATTTTCATTCCCCTTAAGTAGATACTTAGGAGTGGCATTACTAGGTCATATGGTTAATGTATGTTGAATATCATAAAAAAACACCAAACTGTTATCCAAAAGTGGCTATACCATTTTGCATTGCCACCTGCAATAAATGAGAATTTCAGTTCATCTGCATCCTCACTAGCACTTGCTATTGTCAGTTTTTAAAAGTTTGGTTATTTTAGTGGGTATAGAGTGATATTTTATTTTTGTTTTAGCTTGCATTTCCCTATGATAATGATTAACGATGTGTGGAGCATCTTTTCATGTGGTTATTTGCCATTTATACATCTTCTTTGGTGAAATGTGTGTTTGAATCTTTCGTCCACTTTTTGTTGTGTTGTTTATTTCCTTCTTATTTAGTTGTTAGTTCTTTACACATACTAGATACAAGTCCTTTATTAGATAGGTGTTTAGTAAATATCTTCCAACAGTAAATTTCCTTAAAGATGTCTTTCAAAGAACAAAGTTTTTAATTTCTATGAAATCCTATTCATCAATTTTTTAATGGTTTGTGCTTTTTGTGTACTAAGAAATCTTTGTCTAACCCAAAGTCATAAATATTTTTTTTCTGTTTTCTTCTAGAAGTTTTAAAGTGTTAGGTCTATAATCCATTTCAAGTTAATTTTTATATATGGATGGGAATTAGAGGTTGAAGTTCATTATTTTGCATATGGATGCCCAATACTTCCAGCATTTTTTGTTGGAAAAGGCATTTCCCCCTGATTGAATTTCCTTGGCACCTTCATTGGAAATCAATGTACTGTACATGTATATGTTTCTTTTGAAGTTTTTTATTCTTCTGTTCCACTGGTATATATGTCTCTCTTTATGGTAATATACATTGTCCTGAGTACTATAATTGTATAGCAAGTCTTGAAATCAGGTAGTATGTTTTCCAACATTGTTTTTCTAAAAAAAATTGCTTTGGCAATTTTCCATATAAATTTTTCCACATACATTTTATAGTCAACTTATTAATTTTTACAAAAAGTCCTTCTGAGATTTTAATTATAAATTTGATGAATTTGGGGGAAATTGACATCTTAATAATATTATGTCTTTTGATCCATGGACATGGCATATCTTTCATTTAGTTAGGTTTTCTTTATTTTCTCTCAGCAATGTTTTGAAGGCTTCAGAGTATTCTGCAACCAATCTTGCTGAATTCACTTAGTAATTCAATTAACTTTTTAGTAGATTTTTGAGATTTTCCATGCAATCATGCCATCTGATAATATAGAGTTATAGTTCTTTCTTTCCAATCTATATGCCTTTTATTTCTTTTTCTTGCTTTTTGTACTAATAGTACTTCCACTATTACATGGAATGGGAGTGGAAGACATCATTGGCTTATTCCCAATCTTTGAGGGAAAATATTTAGACCTACTTCTAACGATTAATTTAATGTCATTCAATTGTAAGAATGTGGACTTTAGAGTGAGGAAGAACTGAATTTGAAACCATACTCTGACACTTACTGGCTCTGTAATCTCAGACACATTACCTAGTCACATTGACACTCAATTTCATCTTCAAAGAGTTTTTCCAATAGTATAGAATTGTTATGAAAACTGAATGTGATAGTGAAATGCCATAGAATAAACAAATTGTGTGTGTTAGTTGAAAAGGGATATTAATTATTTTCACAATGTTGACAAGTACTGTCTTTGAAAAAATATTAATTTTTGTTCATCACATGGTATTCTTTTATACTATTTAAACTTGTGCAACATACATAACTTGACCAAAGCTTTGAGCTTGTTACCTGAATCAGTGCCCTTTCCATGTATTATGAAACACTCACTCTATCTGTACATACAGTGATTCAATGTGACCAGTGAAAAATTTTTCACATTTATACACAAAACCTGAAAACTTATTGTTTGTTTGAATTCTCATTGTTGCTCAATGATTTGGGAGCTATTTCAGAATGATAATTTATGTTATAGTTCTGAGAGTGTTTCAGGAATTCATAAAATAATAAAATAAACCTTTATGTCCCTCAAGGTTTTTTTTTTTTCAATTCTATAAAGACTGATTTCAACTTCAAATATCTGTGATACAAAATGCTATGCTGACTTATGCTATCCTTATAATTCTGTGAACTCTTGAGCCCTGGTTTATGCTTTGAATGAAGTAATTTCTGGAAACTCCCATTGTCCCATGATTCATATAAGTAATGGTTTAATCTGTTCCCCTGTTCCAGCTTCAGAGCATCTATATATTAATATTTACCCCCAATTCTGAATTAATCCAAAGGACCAGAGAATGGATCAATTCAAAGGCAGCATTCTCTTAGGAGTATATTAATGATATTAATTATCATTAGCAAGTCAAATTATAAAATATTGGTCCAGGTGTTGCATAAGGAAGGGAAGCAGTGTTCTAGGGCTATAACTGACAAACCTGGATGTGATTCCATGCCTAATAAAAATACGGTGTGAAAAGGGAAAATAATCACTTAAGCCATCCGAAGTTCAGCAAAATGGCAATATTGGTGGCTACTTCTTTGCTATCACAAAGAAGTCTCTGAGGATTAGATGCGTAATTCCAGGCGCAATGTCAGTTTGAGATAAACAATATTTATTTTGTACTTTTATTTATTTTAGCTGCTAACCATTTAATATCCTCACTTTTCTTGTTTTACTTTAATCCTAATATCTTTGAAGAAGAAAGGAGAAGAGGTTAATTTTCATTTATCCATCACAGGGTAGGGAGTTCAGTATATTTCCACTGTGCTTCTCTGTTTACTTCATTTATTCATTTTTCCTACCTTTATTCATTTATAAAATATTTGAGTACCTGTTAAACAGTTAGCACTGTGCTTGTTGCTATCTGCCACATCATAAAATAGAGACATTTTTCTCCAGGATATTGCCTCAATGGTAGCAAAATGAAATAAGTTCCTGAGAGGATAAGTACATTGTCCACTTCACTTGTCAATACCTACCCTGTTATAGACAAAGTTTACCTTAGAGTGAATGTAATCCACTGAATCTACGTGCAATCTACATGTATTTGTTCTTAGAATTTCATATTCTCTTAACCTAGAAAAGCCAGAAGCAATTGCTATATGGACAGGATTTGGCACAACATGGTGCCAGATGACAGTGAGAATATTACGAACTGTTAAAATTTTCCGCAGGTCTCAAGGTAGGTTTAACTATTGATGAGGATGCCCAAAAAAAATAATGAAAGATTTTTCCTATTTATATGTTAAGCATTCACATGGTTAGAATAATAAACACATCACAAATTAACTATGTACTAGGTTATTAAATATGAAATGTCCAATTTCAAATCAAAAGTGTAGTTTATTGTATCTCAAACAAGATTCAGTAAAATTAGTCAAAGTATTCACCTAAACTATTGACACAGTCTTCTCATCTTAATGGTGGCTTGTTTATGCAAGCAGCAAAGAAGCCTGGAGAGCAAGTAGTGATGAAATTGAGAAAGGCGTTTTCCACAGCTTGTTGAGAATTGAATATTTTTTCTTGCAAGAAGTGGTCTGAAGCCTGGAAGAAGTGGTAGTCAGTTGGTGCAAGGTCTGGTGAATATGGTGGATGACAGAGAGTTTCCAAGTCCAGCTTCTGTAGTTTGAGCGGCATTGTTTGTGCGACATGTGGTAGAGAGTTGTCTTGCAAGAGGATTGGCCTGTCTCTATTGACCCATTTTGGCTGCTTAATCGCAAGCATCGTCATCATTTCATCAACTGGTTGCAGTAGATGGCCACTGTAATTGATTGACCAGAGTTCATGAAGCTGTAGTG
>CAUYSK010048937.1:0-17347 GCA_963575035.1 Avahi laniger | reverse complement strand
AAAGGTGGTCCAAGCCTAGTTATGAGAAATTTCAAGGAACAGCCTCAGCAGGAGGGGCCTGTAGAAGAAGGAAAACTTGCAGTGAATTTTTTTGTTGTTTTTTTTTGGGTTTTTTGGTGTTTTTTTTTTTTTTTACAAATTTCTAAACTATTCTACTTCATTTTAAAAAACTACTAAATTAAATTTTTAAAAATAACATATGCCCAAATTAAAGAGAACTTTTGTTCAACTGCCAGGGGAGAAAAAAAGGACTTCTTTTGAGCAAAATATCTTTCCTTGCCTCTTTCTGCTAATTTCTCTGCTTCGGGACCAGGAAATGTGTCCATCCCTTGGATTTCCCCACTACCACCCCATTCAAGAGAGTTCCCTGGCAACGGGCTTAAGGAGCTGGCTTTGGAGGTCAGCCTGTCCTCTGCAGCTGCTCCCCAAGGCCCGCAGGCGGGGAGCAAGGAAAGGTCAGGCAAAGTGGGACAGCTTGTGGACTTGCCTCACGTTGGCATCACTCTGGGTCCCGGGAATGTCCAGCAGAAGCAGATTCCATGAGCGCAGATTCCAGAGTGAGTGAGTTTTCCCAATTATTCCTGTCAACTCCCCTTTAAACTGACAGAATGCATGTTTCTGGTGGCCAGAGGCCAGTCAGTGCTGGACAGGATGTGTGTGTGTGACAGAGAGAGAGAGAGACACAGCCTGAGAGAAACCAGGTACACCAAGCTACTGTTTTTATAAATGTAGGGCTGACTACATGACAAGGGGGCAAGTCAGAAGAGACACAGAAGGACATCAGAGAAAGCAAATGCCACAGAAAGCTGAAGTCTCCTTTCTGCCATACCAGAGGCGCTGGTTCCAGGCTGGTTTCACAATGACAGGAAGACCTTATAATACTTGTCACATCACATCTGTTCTCTTACAACACCCTGGCTGGGATGCAATAGCTCCCACTTAACATATAAGGAATGGGATGTCCCCTGAGGCAGTGAGAGCTCCCTCGAGCCAGACCCAAGTCTTCCGACATCATGCCCAAGCAATCCCTTAGACCACCCTCATCCAGGACCTAAACACCTAGCCTCATGTGCTTTGCAAAACTGAATGTGGCTCCAATTTCAGCCCCTATGTATAAAAAGCTTAGAATACATCATTTCTGTCCTTGTAAGACAAAGCTGGACAAACTGAAAACAAACGCTTTTCTTGGACCCATCAGAAAACCAAGGCCAGGCGCGGTGGCTCACGCCTGTAATCCTAGCACTCTGGGAGGTGAAAGCGGGTGGATCGCTGGAGGTCAGGAGTTCGAGACCAGTCTGAGCAAGAGCGAGACACTGTCTCTACTAAAAAATAGAAAGAAATGATCTTGACAACTAAATATATATATATATAAATTAGCTGGACATGGTGGTGCATGCCTGTAGTCCCAGCTACTCAGGAGGCTGAGGCACAAGGATCACCTGAGCCCAGGAGTTTGAAGTTGCTGTGAGCTAGGCTGACACCACGGCACTTTAGCCCGGGCAACAGAGCAAGACTCTGTCTAAAAAAAAAGAGAAAAAATAAAACCAAGATCACAGAGCAAAACACCACCTCAAAAAATGAAGAGACAGATACACCCAGAGAAATCCAGCAACTGAGATCTGTTTACCGAAGCAGGAGCCACCAGAGGCAGAAACTGGTAGGAACATTTCAATGGCAATTTTGATGAATTGCAGGAGACTGAGCGTGGACGTGCATGAGAGCAAGAAGCTTCTGCAGCTGCAATCATGGGGGTCCCCACACTTTCATGAGCTTTCCCTCTAGGAATCCCACCAGGTTTTCATACTAATGGTCTGAGAAAGATCTCCCTGTGGGCCTGGTTCAGGAGAGGAGAAGAGTAATGATGGTGAAATACACTCAGAGCCTTCTCCATAGCAAGGGCCTGCTCTCCAGGGGAAAGCGACTTTCCCAGAGCCTATCCCAGCTGAGAGGAGGGAATTCCTCCCACTCCAGATCCTGTCTCACCTAAAGGGGAAAAACATGGTCAAAAGGGGACAGGGCTTCAAGGAGACAGATTGGGAATGCAGCAGCCACAGAAGGTGGTGGAGGACGGGTGGGTGGTGGAGCTGTACCACTGGAGGAGAGAGAGAAACACTTGCACAGGTCACAGCCCCAAGACACACACTCGCTAAAAGAGACTCAATCAAACGATTATAGAAAACTTTACCTCTCCACCACCCACCACAAGGTTCCGGTATAAAAACAGTGGGTTACAAAGAATAAACAGAGAAGCTCTAAAGCCAAAAGAGGAAATAAAAACAGACTCTAGAAGAATGTAAAGTCTCTGATACCTATAGTGACAACGAACATTAAACACAGCTCAGCTGCTAGCCAGATGAACATATAACCTCACACGAAAGGCTATTTAGTTCAGTTCCTCTTACCAAATACGACATGTACAGCTTTCAGCAAAAATTTACAATGCATGCAAAAGGCAAGGAAAAACACAGTCTAAAGAAACAAAGCCATCATGAGAATGACACTCAGGTAAAACATAGATATTGGAATTATCAGACAGGAAATTTTAAATAACTATGATTAATATGTTAAGGACTCTAATGGAAGAAGCAAATAACATGCAAGATGGATAATGGAAGCTCTTAAGTAAAAGTCAAACGAAAAGGCTAAAAAATCAAAAACATAGTAACAGAAATGAAGAATGCCTTTGATAGTATCATCAGCAGATTCAACAAGGCCAGAGAAAAAATCAGTGAACTAGAAGAAAGGTCAGTAGAAACTTCTTAAACTAAAGTAAAAAGACAAAAAAATTAATAATAATAATAATAAAAGAACAGAATATCCAAGGACTATGAGGCAATTTCAAAAAGTATAATATATATGCAATTGGAATACCAGAAGGAAAAGAAAGAATTGAGTAGGAGAAACTCTAATAATTGCTAAGAACTTTACAAAATTAATGTCAGACACCAAACCACAAATCTAAGAAGCTCAGAGAATACCACATAGCATAAATTACATATATACATATATGTGTACACACACATATATATGCACACATACATATACACACATACACACACAGGTGCTCCTTAACTTACTACAGGGTTTTGTGCCAATAAACCCATCATAAGTTGAAAATATTGTAAGTCAAAAATGCATTTAGTACACCTAATCTACCAAACATCATAGCTTAGCCTAGTCCACCTTAAACGTGCTTGGAACACTTACATTAGCCTATGGTTGGGCAAAATCATCTAACACAAAGCCTATTTTATAATAAAGTGTTGAATATCTCATGTAATTTACTGAATATTATACTGAAAGTGAAAAACAACATGGTTGTGTGGCTACTTAAAGTATTTTTTCTAATGAATGCATAGCACTCTCTCACCATTTTAAAGTCAAAAAAATTATACATCAAACCATCATAAGTCAGGGAACATCTATAAACTGTATATTATTAAATAATAATTAAAGAGTATATAATTAAATAATTAAATAATAATAGCATTTAATAATATTTAAGTAATATTTAGTATTAAATAAAATAATAAATATTTAATATTATTTAATAATGTTATTAAATAATTAAATGATGTATATTTTATATGTATATAATATTCAAACTGCAAAAAACCAAAGACAGAGAAAATTTTGGAGGAAGACAGAAAGAAAAAAGAAAAACCTAACAAATAGAGAAATATGGACAAGAATTACCATGAACTTCTCACCAGAAATCATTTAATCAAGAAAAGAGTAAAATATAATCTTTAAAATTTTGAAAAAGAAAATCTCCAGTCTGGAATGCTATATCCAGTGAAATTATCCTTCCAAAGTAAAATTAAAGGCAGGCTTTCTCAGACCAAAAAAAAAAAGTCCTGAGGGAATTTATTGTCAGTGGACCTGCCTTCCAAGAAATGTTAAAAGAAATTCTTTAGACAATAGAAAAATTATATAAGTCAATAACTTGAATCTGTATAAAGAAAGGAAGAACACTGGAGAAAGAATAAATAAAGTAAAATAAAATGTTTTACTTTTTTCATTCTTAATTGATCTAATATATAACTGCATCACTTTATTTAAGGCAAATACTAGTAACAATGTATTATGTGATTATAGCATATGCATAAGTGAAATGAATGGCAACAATGTCACCAAGAATGGAGGAAAGGAACTGGGGACACTCTGTTATAAGGTACCTGTACATGAAGCAGTATAGAGTCATTTTAAGATGTACTTAGACAATTTAAAACTGTATATTGTAAACTACAGTGTCACCATCAAAAAAGTTTTAAAAGAAGTATAAGTTATCTGTTAAGGTAGGAGATAAGCATCATATAAAATGCTCCACTAAAACATGAGAAGGCAGAAAAATAGGGACAAAAGAAACAAAAAACAGATGCATTTAATAGAAAAAAGTTACAAAGATTATGGATATTAATCCAACTATATCAAGAATTGCTTTAAACGTGAATAGTTTAAGGAACCAATAAGAAGACAGAAATGGTCAGAATAGAAACAAAAACACAACCCAAGTGTATGTTTTCTACAGAAACCCACATTAAATATAAAGACTCAGATTAAAAGTAAATGAATAAAGAAAGATATACCATGCTATCACTAATCAAAAGGATGCTGAGTTGCTTTATTGATTTCAGACAATGCAGACTTTGGTACAAGTAAGATTACTAGGGATAAAAAGGGCTATTACGCATGATAAAGAGGTCAATTCTCCAAGAAGATATAACAATTCCAAATGTGCATGCACTTAATGATAGTTCATCAAAATACATGAGGCAAAAACTGCTAGTACTGCAAGGAGAAATACACAAATCCAGTATTATAGTCAGAAAATTCAACATACCTCTGTCAACAATTGAGAGATCAAGCAGGCAGAAAATCAATAAGAATATAGACGACCTGAACATTACTATCAATCAACTTGATCTAATTGATATTATAGATTACTCCATCGAACAACAGCAAAACACACATTCTTCTCAAGCTCACATGGAACATTCTAGGCCATAAAATATACCTCAACAAAGGCAAAAGAATGCAAGTCATACAAAGTATATTGTTATACCACAATGGAATTAAACTAGAAATCAGTTATAGAAACATAGACATAAAATCCTCAATTATTTGAAAATTATGCAATACATACTTAAATTGGTCACGGGTCAAAAAAGAATTCTCAAAAGAAATATTTAAAATATTATTAATTGAATGAAAATGAAACTACAACTTATTAAACTTTGTGGGAGGCACTAATCCAATGCTTACAGGGAAATTTTATTGTAATTTGTTATAACAGCAATAGGAACTAATACAGATGAGAATGCAGTGCTGGTTCTCATTAACTCCTTCATTAATTCAACAAATATTTATGAGAGCTGCTCTGTGCTTGTCACTGTTTTGGGCCCTAGAGATACAACACTGAAAAAGAGACATAAAGCCCATGACTCCTTGCAGCTTACATTGTAGTGGGAGCAGACAGACAGTAAACAAGTAAATGTGTGGTATATCAGATGACATAATGTGCCAGATAAGTCCTGTGACTATAATAAATTAAAATATGGGAGATAGGGAGTATTATGTGGTAGGAGGGACATATGCTATTTTATACAAAATATTCAGAGAATGCCATTCTGACCCAGTAACACTTGAGACCTGCATATATGGTACAAAAGCGTTTCAGGCAGAAGGAAAAGCAAATGCAAAGGCCCTGGGGCAGCAAGTGCCTGGGATATTTGATGAGCAAGGAGGAGCATGTAGCCAAAGTGAGTAAGGAGGGAATGGAGAAAGATAAGATCAGAGGTGAAGAGGGTGCAGAGCAGCTACCATGGGACCTTATACACCACTGTCTGGGAGTTGGTTTTTCTCCTGAGATGGGAAGCTAATGTGGAGTTTTAAGGAGAGTGTGACAGGATCTTATGTTTTAAGAAGATCCCTCTGGCTGCAGTGTAAAGGACACCCTGCAGGGGACAAAGATGGAAACAGAGAAATAGGCCAACGAGGAGTCTATAGAAATATTGCAGGTAAGAGACCATGGGGCTGAGACCAGGGTGAGAGCAATGGAGATGGTGTGAGGTAGTGGATTCTGCACCTGTTTTGAAGGTAGAGCTGTCAGGGTTTCCTAGTCAAATAGTGGTATCCTTGATTTAGGAGTAGATCCAGTTCCACAAGTTCAGCCCATAGGTTTCCAGGCTATTCTACAAAAGCCTCTTTAGTGGAAGATCCACTTCACTAGAAGCTGCGCCTGAAGCATTATCTTTCACCTACACCTAACCACCATTTCAGACATCGCTTCTATGGTCAAGTTCATTCCTTGTTCACAGTTGCACATCTCCATACGATAGCTGTGTGGGGAAGGCTGGGTACACGGAGACCCTGGAAACTACGGGGATGTGTTGATGTGTTGAGTATCTTCCTAAGAGAGGATCATTTACTGATCTACAACGTCAAACTCTACAGATCAATAAGTGTTTTTGGAATGATGCCATGAACTGAAATTACTCTCTATTTGAACACTACCTCACCATCCACAAATAGGGTGAATAACGTAAGTCAGGGACTACCCCCACCAAAGTCAGGATAACAACCATGATTTTAAAAACCAACCAATGAATTTAAAAGACACAATAGTTGGGTCACCTTCTATATAATTAAAAACTATGCTAATCACCTTATATACCTCATCTCAATTTGTCATCATAAAGACCATGTATTATATTCCTATGGATAAATTATCTATAATCCTTATTTAGAGATATTTTTCAAAAAAAATGAAGGGCATAATAGGCACACAGATTGTCCTGGAAAGAAGAGTTTGCTGGTTAAACTCTAGTTCATCAAAAAATGACCAGGAACACCACTTTCCCCAATTATTTCATTTTCCAGGTTTTTCCTGTAGCTTATTACTGTAAATTATTACAATTTAGAATGTTAAAAAAGAAATAAACATTTTGCCCAAGTATTTTTCAAGGGAATGCTTAATTGAAATCCTTCTTAGCAAGATTAATTTTCAGAAGGGAAATAGAAAATTATACAATAAGATTAGAGACTAAAACTTTTAATTGCATGGGAAAGATTTTGATAATGTAGGGCAGCTTATAAACAGCAATTTTTTAAAAAGAGTTTTGTCCTATAATAATTTCATGCCATTCACAGATTTTTAGATATGTTATTCTAAAAGATCCATTACATAAAATAAAAAGTTAATATATATTCTTTGTAGGTTTCATGGTGTGTTTTGTCAAGGAATTTGTTTCCTGCTTTGAAAAGTCTGTTAACAGGAAGTGACAGATTTCAGTGAGCTTCCTCATCACACAGGAAGGACATAGGATTGATAAAGTGTGATAGGAAAAAATTATTTTTATTGAAAGAAGGGGAGATTAAAACTAGGACATCAAGTGTTAAGTTAATCTAATACATTTCTAAATACAAATGAAATGTCTCCTTATCTTTAGAAAGAAAAATTAAAATGGAAAATAATCAAATAAGCTTTCTTAAAAGATTTCACATGAAAACTTGATAAGATTGTCTCTCTCTGCTTTTAATGCAAAATTAAGCATTAAGATGGCACTTTTGGTCTGATAAAAATCTTTTGTTTGTCTCTTTATGTGGTCTTTCTCAAGTTTATTTATGCTCTTGTGAGAAAGTAGGTTCTTTCTATAACTTAATTTCTTTCCAAGGAAGAAAACATAATTAATAAGTCTCACCCTTGTTTGATGAACTATATTAGGCTTCAACATAAAGTCTCTGCATTTCATTTTTCTCTTCTTCTACGCTGTTGAAATGGTTTAGATTAGTCCTGCTGTGATCTGTTATATAGCAGCTACTGCAACCTGTCTTGTGGACTCTCATAGTAGACAGGGCAAAGTTGTCTCCTAGGGTTTTGCAAATTTAGGTCAGAAATTTAAGACCTAAAATCCAATTGTGTGTGAGCCTCTTCCTCGCCATATCATCAATCTACAGAGGCTATGTTTGTCAGAGGAAGCTAATGGCCATGACACGTAGCCTCCAAATAGCAGTGCAATATAAGTTTATTTGTCATTCATATAAATTTCAAGACAAATCTTCCCCATTGTTAGGCGTCACCCCCAAGCCATGATTCAGGGGTGGGAATGGATGGGTCAGGCTCCTTCACTGTCTGTCACCTTCAACATCATGCCTCTAAAAGTACTTTGTGATGTTCTCCATTCCAGCATTTTAGAAGGGAAAAGAGCAGGTGATACACAGGAGCTGCTACAGGCCTGGAAGTGGCTCACATACTTCTGTCCCTTCCATTGGCGGAAACGCAGTCACATGGTCACACCCAACTGCAAGGGAGGCTGGGAAATGTAGTCTAGCCGCGTGCCTAGGAAAGGAGTTGGTTTAGGAAACAGCTGTGCGGTCACTGCCACGTTAGCTTCTGTCTCCACGTCATTCACTCTTCACTGGAACCTTATGGATGATTCTGTTACAGTCTTCTTTTTTGGCTTCTTATAGACGATCATCCTAAATGCCTCTGCAGTGCGTTGAAGAGTGTCCCCTCCCCCCAAAAAATATTCATTTCCACCCAGAACCTCACCTAAAAATGACCTTATTTGGAAACAAGGTCTTTGCATATGTAATTAGTTACGATCTCGAGATAAAATCATCCTGGATTTAGGGTGGGCCCTAGAGCCCATAACTAGGATAGTCATGAGAAGAGGAAAGGACACAGAGACACGGTGAAGAAGCCACGTGAAAATGGAGGCAGAGGTTGGAGTTATTCTGCTCCAAGCCAAGGAGCACAGAGGCCACCTGAAGCCAGAAAAGTCAAATAGGAATTCTTCCCTAGAGCCTTCGGGGGGAGCACGGCCCTGCTGACACCTTGATTTTACACCTCTGGCCTCCAGAACTGTGAGAGAATAAATTTCTGTTGTTTTAAGCCACTGAGTTTGTGGTAATTTGTTATGGCAACCCTGGGAAACTAACACAGCCTCCCTCTCCACCGCTTCCTGCATTCACCAGGTCTGGCTAATTTCACCCACTGAATACGTCCCCTCTCACCACCGGTACTCGGCCCTCATCGTTTTTCACCTGTTGTAGCACAATAACCAGAGGGCCGAGCTCTGACTTGCACCCCCATCAAATCCATTCCTACAAGACCCTAATCTGACCCGAGTCATTCCCCGGCTGAAACCTCCTGGGGTGGCTCCCTATCGCCCCCAGCAGGGGGTAAAGACCAGCCCGTGGGCCTCCCGGACCCCAGTCCCTGGCCACTCACCACCTCTGCAGAGAATTCCGATCATCCTGTGTTGCCTCGGCGTCCGCCTTGAGTATAAGCTGGACTTTCTCATCCAGAACCAGGGCTGTCACCTTCCACACAGTTTCCACTTCTCCACCTCAGTTCTCAGCTCCTCAACGTGGTCGATCCAGACATCTGCCTTACGCCACCGCCTCCTGGTCCCGCCTTCCTATGGGACAGCTGAATACAATCTACTTGGCTCCCCCCAAAGACCGCCACACCCCACGTGGACTGTGCAGAGGACCACAGTGACGCCCTCTCAGTCACAGGGTAACCCCACGAAACTCGCACCTGTTTGTTCCAAACCCACCCATGAGAACTCCCCGTGGGAAACCTGCCCTGGATCCCAGTAAAGACCTCGGCCCTCAGGTCCCCCCGCCTCTCTGTTGCTCCCCACTCCGGTGAGCATGCACGTCTCCAGCGGCTCCCCCACCGCCTGCTGGCCCTGCGAGGTGTGCTGCCCTCTTCCCTCCGGGATCTGTAAGTAATAAAAGCTGCTTGCCTTACGTCATGTGTTTTGCTGTGCTGCCTTCCCTGTGCCTCACCTGATCAACGCACCCAAACCTGACTCTCCTCCCCCGTTACAGCTCTGCTAGAGAGTGGCTATCTTGGTAGGAATAAACTAGACACAGGTGAGATAAGAGCCACACAGTATCTGCCAATATAAACAAGTTTCCTGCAAGAGGGACACCTGGTCACGGATGGGTACTTAAGCATTAGGCCACCCACAAGGATAAAGAAGTGTCTTATGAAAGGCACACCGTAAACATCCAAGACCACCTCCCTGGCGCCCCTCCAGGGCAGGGCTAGAGTTTATAGCCACTCTCCAGAGAGAGACCTCACCCAAATTAGAGGAAAATCACAGCCTCACACCACTGAGCTGTTTGCCATTCCCCGAAGCTACCAGAAGTTTCACACCATCACACCTATGCCCTGCGGCTCCCTCTTTCTGGACACCTTCTTCCTACTGCATCCCTTCCTCCAGCTCACGTGGCCTCTGCAAGAGGCCTTATTAATTATCCCCAGGCCCAGATGGGGGCCCTGCCCTTACCACATTGTATAGGAAGTATTAATGTCTTGTTCTGGGTCAGGTTACCTCACAAAACCCTGAGTTTCACAACAATCACAGCTACCCCCGCTTGGCTAATGTGTCAAAAGTTGTCCAAGGTGCTTTATATGCATTAAGTTGTTTAATCTTCACAACATTCCCACCATGTATCATCATTCCCATTTTATAGATGAGGAAACTGAGGTGAGGAAGGAGAAGTAACTTGATTAGGGGCCATCTGTCATGAGCAGTAACAGAGGCAAGATTCAAATCCAAATCCATCCAGAGGTTTTCGTCTTCTCTGCCACATCTAATCGTTTTCGTTGCTGTTTCAGAAAGCCCTGATACTGGTAAAATATCGGAAATACATGGGAAAAAAAACCCTTTAAAAATGTACCATTCATAATCTTAGGGGAAAAAAAAGAAAGAAAAAAGACTTGGTTAAGAGCCCTGATGTGATCAAGGCATTTACTTAATTTTTTAAAAATAAATAATACTGCAGCAAGTTAACATAGAAGGACACTATCCTCCTCAAATGCTTAGAAACTCCCCTTTTCAATTCGGTTCACATTTTATTAAGCATCTATTGTGTACAGAAACCTTCGCGTGTCCTATTGGGCAAGAAAAACAACAAAAGTAATTGGAAGTCAGTGACAACATGGAAATAAAATAAGGGTTCCAAGAATTTATGGAGGAAAATTTGCCCTGTAACTTAAAAATGGATATATTTGTGTTCTAAATCTAATGAAATCAAACCAACGTGGGGGAGGGTTGGGAGGCGAGGAGGATATAGGATTTGCAGACATGACAACAGTGACATCTAGTGGTCATCATTGGTAAAGCACCTCAAGTGCTTTTCTGCAGAGAGCTGCACAGACAGCCGTGTTCATTAAATATTTACCCAGCACCCATTACAGATAAACATCACCTCAGGCCCTGGCCGGCGGCCCACCCGTGTTCTTCTCTCCTCGGGCTCCTTCCCACACCTGCGTGACCTCATGCACGTGCACCTCAGCCAGGTCCCGGATACAAAGTTGGTAAAGAAAATGATTCTGGCTGCGTTTCTCTTTCTAAGACGGACTGATTAGGGATTTTGTGCAGATATAAAATGACCAAAATTAGGCAAGGGAACAAAGAAAAACGTGTGGACTGAAGTAGGCTGTGATACTGAAGACCTAGGGTAGGGTTGTTCAGTTCTCCACAAACTGCTTCCACGTTCTCTTTCATCCTTCCTCTTCCCTTCCTTCAAGAAATCCAACGTGCCTTACGATGTGCAAGAGCAGCGAGAGAAAGCGAGAAGAGGAGGAAGGGGAACGGACGGCGTTTGAAGGAAAGTGAGGTCCTTTGGACATCTGCTGGGCTCAGAGGCACACACGTTTGTGTCCTACTCCTCAGGGCAGGTTGAAATCTGGTTGGTCAGAGTCCAGCGGCTGGGAAGTGTCCCGCGCACTTCCTGGAAACATGCTCGGGGCCATTTGTGCAGGAATTTTTGAGTCCCAGGTACCCAGAGTGGGGTCTAGAAGGACAGAGACAGGCACCAGGCGGACACTGCCCTCTGCCCCATGGACTCCTCAGCCAGTGGGATGGACGTGGCCAGGGAAAGGCCATGGCAGGGGCCTCTAAAGTGTGGGCTTTCGTGAAGATCTAAGGGTAGTACTGCTCGGACCTGTTTTTCCTTTCCGCACATTTTCTGGTTGGGACCATTTTCGCAGAGGAGCAACTGCTTAAACATTCATGTAGTCTGTGTGGAAGAGGAATGAGAGAGACAGACAAGCCACATGTCTCTTTCTAAAAGCCTTCTTGTCACCCAACACCTCTCAAACTTCATCGCCCACTGGAATCAACTGGAATCTTGTTAGAAGGCAGATTCTGGCTCAGTGGGTCTGGGGTGGGGCACAAGAACCTGCATTTCTTTTTCTTTCCTTTTTTTTTTTTTTTTTTTTTTTGAGACAAAGTCTCACTCTGTTGCCCGGGCTAGAGTGCCGTGGCGTCAGCCTAGCTCACAGCAACCTCACACTCCTGGGCTCAAGCGATCCTTCTGCCTCCGCCTCCCGAGTACCTGGGACTACAGGCATGCGCCACCATGCTCGGCTAGTTTTTTCTATATATTTTTAGTTGTCCAATTAATTTCTTTTAATTTTAGTAGAGACGGGGTCTCGCTCTTGTTCAGGCTGGTTTCAAACTCCTGAACTCAAATGCCTCGGCCTCCCAGAGAGCTAGGATTACAGGCCGCGCCCGGCCCTTCTTCTAAATTTTTTATCTCTAAGTTTGTGTATTATCCTACATGTGACATACAACATGATTTTTGAAAAAGCTTTATCTTATAAATACCTTATAAATTCCCTAGGAAGTAGATGCTAGCATGGTCCCCATTGTGCATGTTCAGAGGCTGGGGAGACCCCAAAACACAAAATGACTCATCTAGGGTCACAGATACGATAAGAAAATGGAGGTTCTGATCAAGCCCTGTTTCCTCAAACCTGGGTCCATGGATGCATTCAGGTTTTCCAAGGGGGCTTTGGGGGGATGTGTTTGCATAAATATGTACAAGTGAGGAGGTGACATGGGAAAGGAAGGTGAACAGTCAGAAGCCCAACAGGGCCTTTGGTTAGTTTTTATTGAAGGAAGGGACCTTGTAATGGAACCTTAAAAAAGTGACTTCACATCCTTGGTGACAGACCCCCGACAGAACTTGGAACTCTGATAATCAGGTTCCCACATTCTAGGGACAGCCCTGTATCCAGCTGACTTGGCAGGAGACTCTAAAGAGAACAATATGTTTTCCTATTGTATCCTGATTTTTTGAGGCTCTTGCCTCAGGAAGGCTCAAGTCAGAGCCTTTTCTGATGATGCAGATATTGGCACAGGCCTCAAGCCTCTCACTCACATGCTTCAGGGCATTTGGCAAGAAGCACTTAAAGGTAACACAGGGCAGTGCAGAGCAGGCCCATCCAGGCTAGTACTCACCTGTGGTCTCATTTGGGAAGACCTTCACTCCCTCTGCATCACTGTGTGTTGGGGGGAAACAAGAGATAGGGGGACCTTCATGGGCAGGAGTAGACTGTTAGGTGTTGAAAGTCTGGTTAGTCTATCATGTTTGTGCCCGAGGTCATGGCTAGCAGAATGGGACTTTGAGTGTTGAGGCTCAAACTGGTTTACTTAGATTTAATTCTGAGACCTTGAGCTGTGGTATTTTTCCTGGCTGGAGATCTATGGAGATGCTCCTCTGTGTCTAATCTCGGGAGCATAATTTCTAAAAGGGGTGACCCCCTGTGGGACAGCCAGGAAGGAAATTGATGGCCCTTGGCCAATCTGCCAGGCAGTCTCTTTGCAGAGGTCCATGTGAGAGATCAACGAGAAGCTGTTTGATGGGACCGACTACTCCACCTTCTTGGGCAAAGGACAGGGACACCAAACCACCAACCATGGCCAGAACTGATCTGGGGTGAGAATGGGCACAGAGTGGTCTCCACGGACAGGGGCCCAAGAAGACCAGGGTGGGCCTAGGACCCAAAATCAAATATGGGGAATTCCTGGGCTCTGTCGTAGGGCTTTCCCACTGGAGTGGCCCACAGCACCCTCCCAAGGAATCTGGCCTTCATTAGTCCCCACTAGAAACTTGGTTAGTTGCAAAGTGCCTGTTCACATACTTGGAGAAATATCACAGAGTGCACATTTGTGTGTTTTCACTCTACACTATTCCATGAGTACTTTTGTGTTTTACTACTGTTTTTATTGCTTTAACTACTTGCTTCAGGGATCCCATGTAGCAGGCAGTTCCAATGCCTTTCCAGACCCCGAATCCTATAAAAACCATCCCTCTTATTAGGGTGGTTATACACTAAAATGAGAGAAGTTTAGATCATTCTAACGTTTATCTGAAACTTGTCATCTCAGAGCCCGTCATCATAACCCTGCCAGTTGAGGAGTTTTGATTTCACGTTGTCTTCATAATATTCCATAAGGGAGGCCATATCCCATGGGGATTCAGCTTTTTAATGCTAGTAAAATCTATTTTCTCATTTTTATCATAATATTGATTTTTTAGAGTAGTGTTATTTCATGAATAAAATTATTTGAATAGTGAGCTCTGTACACTGCTTTGTGCAGACTTAAGAATATAATCTGTACAATTAAAAAACATACTGTGTTCTGCTTTATTATATATTAATTAAAAGTATCATTTTTAGCATGCATTTTCCCACATTTATTGGATAGACTTCTAAGACCTGTGACTGGACATTGACAGTATAAAGCGATTATAAGAATTTCAGGTACCAAATTGAGTGGATCGATTAATAAATGACGATAGTTGAAAACCTGAGGAAATCAGCTGGAAAACTCAGAAAAAGAAAACATTCCATCATGATTATTTCTACGAAAATATCTTTATGAAATATACAAATGCTAGAAGAATGAATATGATAAGCATCAGATGCCACCGAATGACTGCAATGCATTTACCACTTTTTAGAAATTTAACTTAGTGCAGATGCTGCTGGAAGCACAGTGCTTGCTGACAAAGATATTTATAATTCCAAGGCATTCAATTCTCAACTGCCTTGGAGGAATGCACAACCACAGAAAGTGTCACTGCAGAAGTAAATTGCAGAGAAAACACTGGAGGTATTTGATCACAAATATTGTGCTACCAATTTTTGAGAACTCTAAAAATGCTGTTGGAAGTATTTTTTTCCTGATCATCTCAACCAAGAAGATGCAAGCAAATGTAACACTTTGTGTTTCTAATGGCTTGCAAGATCTTGTATTATCATTCCCTTCTGCATTGTGTTAAAGTATCGATGTGAATCTTATCAAGTGCACTAAATACTGAATTTTGAGGGATATTTTCCAATTTGAAATTGGAATGTGGAGGCACATGTTCTTTGTTCTGTGTGTACACTGATTAGGAGAAGTTGATGTCCTGCCTCTCTGACATTATTGTCCTCAAATGCATAAAATACAAATATTTAAAGCACTTAGAAATGTTTGCATTTCTTTTTCTAAGGTTCAGAGACACAGCAATTGTGTACTGTTAAATTTCTTGAGGTCTTGATGTTCTTATGGGTCACAAATGGGCAATCATCATCATCTTTTTTTCTTTCTTTTTCAACTTACCCTTACTCCCTTTTCTCTGTCTTCCATTTTAAGAAAGAGAGACTCTGAAAAACACTATCCCTATTGAATTCACACATTAATCTTGTAAATTTCAACAAAAAATTAAAATATACTTGTAACATTTGTGAGTGTATGTTTCAATAAGCAAACTACACATTTGAAGCTTTCAGAGGAATTTATATAAAGACAAAATTTGGACAATTTTTAATAATAAGGGAATGCTAT
This sequence comes from Avahi laniger, assembly GCA_963575035.1. NCBI lineage: Eukaryota > Metazoa > Chordata > Mammalia > Primates > Indriidae > Avahi > Avahi laniger. The sequence goes on along the minus strand of CAUYSK010048937.1, from coordinate 1,700 downwards.
GTCCTTCAAATTTTGAGTATTACTGTGTTCTCATTACTAATTTTTCCCCCAAATAACATTTAAATGGAGTATTTATAAGATTTTATTTGTTATTTAAATATAAAATACTGAAACTGACTTTTAGCATTTATAAGCATGCTTAATATTACAAGCTGCTACTCTTGTAATTTGGTAACTAATTCTGCAAAAATGTGACATATGACAGAAGGAGAAAATTCCAGAGAGTTTTATAATAACAAGTCTTATGATTTAAAAAATTCTGTGTTAGCAATTACCATAACAGGATAAAACAAAATTATTTTTATGGTCATCTACAAAAAGGTAATTAATGTAAAATGTTAAAAATATATTTTATAACATCATAATTTTAAATGATTCAAAACATAAATGTACTAAAGTATTTTCAAATTTAAAAGAACAAAGAAATATGACTAAATCCTTCTGAGCTAGCCCAGATTTCTTGTGTTATAAAATTTCACCTAAGTACATACAGTAAGTTAAACTGAGAAAAATTGGTAAAATAAGAAAAAGTAAAGTGCAATTGCAATCCAAATATATTATAAAATTACAAAATCCCTTTCAAAATCTATAAATTTATAGCCATATAAGATTTATAACATTGCTCTTTTTATTGAAAACATTTGTATTTAGTTATTATTTACTGAAATTGTAAGAAAAGAATTTTTCTACCCTTTCTCTTCCTGCCTCTTCATACTACTGACCTGAGACTTGAGCTCTCACTGTTAATAATGCTGATAAATAGATGCTTACCCAGCCAAGTTTTTGGAGTGAGTCCATGTTTGACAGATAAGGCCTCCAAGATATGCCTACAAGGAATTAATGTCATCAGCTCATCTCCCTTCAGACCCATAACTTTTCTTGAAACAGGGTCTCACTCTGTCACATGGACTAGCATGCAGCGGCATCACCATAGCTCACTGCAACCTCAGACTCCTGGGCTCGAGCGATCCTCCTGCCTCAGCCTCCCAAGTAGCTGGGACTCCTGGTGTGCACCACCAAGCCCAGCTAATTTTTTCTGTTGGGATTCATGTGGTTGTTTGATAATTAAATAAAATAATAAATATGGAATGCTTAAAATCTTGTCTGACATTTTAAAATGCTCAGTAAGGTTTAGCTGTCGTAATAATTATGAACAAAATAATTACATTAACTTAATTTCTTTTGATATATTCACTTACATATTCAGTTTCTTTTATGACCATTTGACTCATGAATCTATCAGAAATAAATTTAAGTAGAGTCACTTAATTAAGGCAAGTCTATCATTTGTATCTGCCTCTGTAATGGGTGGTCACATTAATTCCCTATAAATACCCCGGAGTCTCTAAACAAAACAAGGTCCACCCGGTGATCTGCCCTGGAGCTTCAACTAGTGTAAGGTATGGGCCATAAACAAATCGCTCAACAGACAAGGCACTCTCAGGACCTGAAGTGACGGAATAAAATATGCTAACAAAACAGGGAATAATGGGGACATGGCAGCAGTTTTTCTTTTTTTCCAATAATTGCTTTGTCTTACTCTTACTTTACCTAACAATGCTGACACAGACTCCATCTCATTTTTTTTCCCTGTGAAACCCAGACTCTTCTTTTTAAATTTAAATTTTTATTTTTATGGATCCATAATAGTTGTACGTATTTATGGGGTACACGTGATATTGTGATACAAACACAATGTG
>CAUYSK010048934.1:0-25758 GCA_963575035.1 Avahi laniger | reverse complement strand
GAGTCAACAAGATCTATGGTTTGTTTGTGGCTTTCAGTATACTTGGACTTGATATAATCTTCATCACTCTCTCCTACATTCGAATATTTATAACTGTCTTCAATCTTCCTCAAAAGGAAGCTAGGCTCAAGGCATTTAACATCTGCATTGCCCACATTTTGGTCTTCCTTGAATTTTATCTCCTGGCTTTCTTCTCTTTCTTTACACATAGATTTGGGTCCCACATTCCTTCCTACATTCATATTCTTCTGTCAAACTTTTACCTACTTGTCCCACCTTTGCTCAATCCTATAGTGTATGGAGTAAAGACCAAACAAATTCGAGATGGAGTTTCCAAGATATTTTAGTAAGGATCCTTCTTGATCTCTAATTTATCTTATTTAAATTAAAAAAAAACACTCTGAAACAGCCCTGTTCTTGATCAAAATCTGTACCTTTTCAGATTCACTGAGTGCTAAAATATAAAGTTCTAGTTTTGCATTCAAGACAATAAGACTTTGACTGCTAAACAATTTCCTTTGTTTGGGTTACTGAATTAATTGAAGGACACAAAGTTAATCAAATGCAATCAATGATGACATATAGCCAAAAATTATAAAGATTTGTTTATAGTTTTATCAGTTCCAAGAATTAGATTTTATTTTTTATTATTTTATTTTATTTTAATTTTTACTCATCCTAAGAGGAACCCTGAGGCAGAGGGACTTGTTTTATAAACAACATTAAATGTTAATATTTTAGCCTCTGGTTTTTCTTCACTTCAAAATATTAAGGGGTAGAAATATTTTAGGTTGCATGGATCACCTCTGTAATGCTTGAGTCCGAGCTAAAGGTGTGTCCATCACCCAAATAGTGTTTGTTGTACCCATTAGGTAGGTTTTTGCCCCTCCTGTCCTCTCTCCTACCCTCTGGTTGATCTCCACTGTGTTTTACTTCCCTGTGTGCACATATGTGCTCATCGATTAGTTCCAAAAAATAGCAACTGACATCATTTGTACTAAGTCATTTGTATTATTTTTGTGGTCACACTAAAGTATACTAATCATCATACTAATGTGCTGATTTACAAACTTGTAGGTTTGCATTTAAGATAGTAAGGCTATTATTTTTAGTTAAACAGTTTCAGTTGTTTTGGACACAGAATTTATTGGTCAGTAGATGTCAAAGAAAACAGAAATCACTAAGGTTGTTTTTCAATTACTAAAGATCTTTCTTCAGTCATTCAGTGTAAAAATGTTTCTTAAACACACACCTAAATTTAAGTGTTATCATCTAATTAAAAATATTAAGTGCATGAATTCCTTTAACACTGAATAAATTTAGTCTTAAACCTGATAACTCCAATGATAATGAACCAATTCTTCTTTTCTTCCCGGATTTGGATCACTGTTGTCATTATTATTATCATCACCATTCACATTTTATGTTATTTTTGTCCTATGATAATCTGAGCACTAGGATGTTTCATGTGTTCTATTATGGTTGGAATGCATTTTTATACTCTTTATTTTTAGAACAGATTTGGATTTACAAAAATTAGAATCCATCCATAGTACAAAGAGTTCCCATACACACTATACCTATTTTTTAAATTTTATTAGCATTCTATATTAATGTGGCATATTGATACAATTAATAAATTGATATTTATATATCATAATTAACAAAGTCCATAGTTTTTAAGAATATTCTCTTAGTTTTTTTTCTAATTTCCTTTTTGCCCTCAAGGTTTCATCCAGGATGCAACAGTACATTTAGTTGTCCTATCTCCTTAGACTCCTCCTGGCTATGAAAATGTCTGAGACTTTCCTTTATTCTAATGACCTTGACACTATTGAAGAGTGTTATTCAGGTATTTTGTATCATGCCCTTGTACTGGAATGGATTTGATGACATTCATAGAATTCGAGTTTGAATATGTGTTTAGGGAAAGAAGATCAGAGTTAAAGTGCCATTTTGATCACATTATATCAAGGGTACCTACTATTCACATAATTTATCACTGCATATGTTGACCTTGATTACTTGATTGAGGTAGTGTTTTCATATTTCTTTACTGTGATGTTCTGTTCTTTTTTTAAAATTCCTATTTCCGTAGAGTGGTCTTTAAAGTCACTATATGGAGTTAAATTGAAGGAGTACAGATTTATGTTTCTCTTCCTTAAAGACAGGAGAACTACATAACTGAATAAATCATTTCAAATTTTTCTACATGGGAGATTTTTATTATCCCTCTCTGATTAGTATATTCAATCATTTATTTACATCAGTGTGGATTTATGGATATTTACATTATACTTCAGATTATTATTCAGTGTCCTTTTATTTATTTTAATGCTTAAGTTCTTTCAGTTTGGTCATTGGTAGCTCTTTTGTTTGGCTTCTGTTCTTCTGTGTACGATGTGGGGTGTGTATGTGTGTGTGTGTGTGTGTGTGTGTGTGTGTGATTTTAGCACTTCTTAACTTATGGTCACTGTAAAATGGTCCAGTTTCATCTTGAATATTTCCTGTCTCAGTTCTACAATGAGCCATTTCTCCAAGTTTTGTTCCTTTTGTTGGCTAATAGTATCAGAAAGCAGTATGTGTGCCCTAAGTGTGCTTATTGCTACTTAAATGTCTTTCTTCTGGCTCTTTTGGCTGACAGAGCATGTAATTATATGTGTGCATGCTAACCCAGGTATATACACGTAACTATACATATTTCCATATGTAACTATTTGTATCTAAATTAAGATAATCTTCAGTTTTTATTAATGTCTGCAACTTCAATTAATTTAATTCTGGCATGGATCTTTCTAGCACCTTCCCCTTGCTTATCAGTAAATTCTCCCTCCAATAGTAAAAAACTTGGCTTCAACCTTCTGTCACCCATTTACTTCATCGGTAATTTCCAGTTCAGATGTAAAGCAGTATGAGAATTGCTGATCTTTGCCCCCATGGGCAATAACTTTATCTACTAAAGTACAGTGCTTATGGGCAGTTCTTTTTGCTTTTATTCCTAAACTCCATTTGTTTCCCAAGTAACTTAAATCAGTACCTTTTCCCACCAACCCCTTCGGTGAAATTGTTTTAGATATTCATCATACAGTTAGATTACTTTGTTGTAGTCTGCACTTCTGAGATTTCCCAGCTTTCTGATTATTTTTAATTTACATGTACTAAAAGTATTTTTGTGCTGTAAAGTTCCTTTATTTTCTTTTTTACAAATGGATAATGTCATGTATTCACCACCTCACTATCATATTATATACTTCATTATTCAAATATGGACAAAGACAGTTTTATTTTTTCCTCCCAAATCTGCAAACCTTTTACTTCCTTTACTTTGGTTATTGCACTAGCTAGGAATTTCATTACGCTGTTGAAAAGGAATTGTAAGAAGGAGAAAATATGCCTTCTTTCAGATGTTAGGGTGAAAGCATTCAGTTTTTCACCATTAAGTATGATGTTAGATGTAGAGCTCTTTGATAGCTTTTCTTTATCAAGTTGAAGGGCTTTTTGTTTACTTATTTGTTTCATGAATGGGTATTAGATTTTGTCAAATGCTTTTACTGCATTAATTGATATGATCATATGGCTTTTCCTTTTTAGTCTATTGATATGATGGATAACATCAATTGATTTTCAAATATTAAACCAGTCTTCAACACTTGGAATAAATCCCCCTTTTATTTAATATAAAATTATTTTTATTAATTACTGGATTTTATTTGTTAACACTTGTTTGGGCTTCGTACATCTACATTCATGAGAGGTATTGGTCTAAGTTTTCCTTTCTGTTAATGATTTTAATCTGCTTTGATATTAGAATAATGCCAGTCTCATAGAATGAATCAGGGAGTGTTCCCTCTGCTTCTATTTTTCTAGAAAAGTTGGAAAGAATGAGTATCATTTATTTAAATGTTTTCTAGAACTCTATCAGTGAAAGGATCCAGTACTGTTGTTTTCTGATTTGAAAGGTTATTATTTATTGATTCATTTTTAATAGATATCAACCAGTTCATATTTCTGTTTCTTCATAAGTTTTGGTAGTTTGTGTCTTCCAAGGAATTGATCCATGAAATCTGGTATCAAATGTGTGGGCATAGGATTATTTAGAGCACTTTTATCTTCCTTTAAATATCCATGTGATAAATAATGATAACTCCCTCTTTCATTTCTAGTATTAACAATTTATTTTTACTATCATTTTCTTGTTTGCCTGTCTATAGTTTTATTAGTTTTATTGATCTTTATAGAGATAATATTTTAGTTTGTAGATTTCTGAATTTTTCCTTTAATTTATTTGATATCTCTTTGAATTTTTATTGTTTCTTTTCCTCTTTTTGATTTATGTTTAAGTTTTTTTTTCAGGTTTTCTAAAGTGAAAGCTTAAATTACTGATTATAGATATCTTTTCTCTTATAATATTAATTATGCATTTAATGTTATACAATTTCCTATAACACTGTTTTCACTGCATTCCACACATTTTCATAAAGTTTTGTTTTGATTTTTAGTTACATCAAAATACAGTGTTTAAAAAATATTTCTTGTGACTTTTTCTTTTATCTATGTATTATTTAGAAGTATGTTGTTTAATCTCCAAATATTTGGGAATTAATTAGGTATGTTTCTGCTAATAATCTCTAGTTTAATTCAATTGAGGTATGTGAACCACTTTGGATTATTTTTTATTCTTTTACATTTGTTAAGGTGTGTTTTATGGTCCAGAATGTGGTCTATCTTTGTGAATATTTTGTATGAGCTTGAGAAGAATGATCATTGTAATGTAATTAAGTAAAGTATTCTATAAATATGATTAGATCAAGTAGATTGATCTAAGTTAGCTTACCTTTAGTTTACCTTTTTACTGATACTCTGCCTCCTTGATCAATCACTGAAAGAGAGGAATTCAAGTTTCCAGTTACAATAGTGGAATTTTCTATATAACTTTGCAGTTTTGTCAATTTTGTTCACATATTTTGATTCTCTGTTGTTAAGTTGATACATATTAATGATTGTTATGTCTTTCTGGAGATTTTACTTTTTGTAATTATAATATGACTACTTTTTTCTGATAATTTTGTATGATCTAAAGTCTGCTTTGTCTAAAATTAATGTAGGCACTCCAATTTTCTTTTGGTTAGTTAGCATTGCATGTATTTTTTATATCTTTACTTTCAACATTTGTCTGTTTTTATATTTAAAGTCGGTTTCTTGTACACAATATGTAGGTGTACTCTGGATTTTTTTTTATTTATTATGAAAATCTTTGCCCTTTAATTGGTGTAGTTAGACAATTCACAGTTGAAAGGTTTATTGATATTGTTGAATTAATATATGTAACTGTTTTCTATTCATTGCATTGATTTTTTGATTCTTCAATTTTTCTTTCCCCTTTTTTTCCTGTCTTCTCTGGACTCAATGAAATTATGACATGATTCCATTTTCTCTCCTTTCTTAGAATATCATTATACTCCTTTAAAGTGTTTAGTGGTTGCTGTAGAGTTTTCAGTACACATTTGAATTAATCTAAGCCCACTTTCAAGTAACATTGCACTTTTCATACACAGTGTAGGTACCTTATGATGGAGTTCTCCCAATTCTTCCCTCCATTTCTTATAATATTGCTGTTATTTATTTCTTTTATCCATATCCTTTAATCATCTAGTACCTTATTACTGCTATAGCTTTGAACAATGAGTCATCTATTAAATCAACTAATAATAAATAATATCAAATCTTTTATATTACCTTCATTTTTTTCCCCAAAGATTTTTCTTTTTCTTTTCTTAGATTAGAGTCTCTGACCTATATATTTTTCCTTCTCCCTGAGTAGTTCTTCTAACATAGTATGAGCTTCCAGTGGTATCTTTTTCAGGTAAACTGACATTTTCTGTGATTCTCTGTGTTGGCCTGACTCTCCAGATTTTGGGGGTAGCAATTTTTCCTATAACCTCATTTCACTATGAGTTGAGAAACTAAACGGTTCGGGAGTTTTTTTGTTTTTAGAGTTTTTTTCTTAGCCATAAATTCTTTGCCTAAGCCAATGTCTAGGAGAATTTTTCCCACATTTTCCTCTAGAATTTTTATGGTTTCATGCCGTGCATTTAACAGCAATTATAACACCAAAAAATAAATAAATACATGTGACTTGATTAAATTAAAAAGCTTCTGCACAGCAAAAAGTAATTAACAGAGAAAATAGACAACTTATAGAATGGGAGAAAATATTCACAAACTAGTCATCTGATAAAGCGCTAATATCCAAAATCTACACAGAACTTAAACAAATTAGCCAGAAAAAAAAAAACAAACAACCCTATTAAAAAGTGGGCAAAAGACACGAAGAGAAGCTTCTCGAAAGAAGACAGACGAATGGCCAAGAAACATATGAAAAAATGCTCAACATCACTAATCATCAGGGAAATGCAAATTAAAACTACAATGAGATATCACCTTACCCCTGTAGAATGGCTATTATTAAAAAGTCAAAAAACAATGGTGACCGTGTGGGTGCAGAGAGAAAGGAATGCTTATACACTGTTGGTTGGACTGCAAATTCGTACAACCTTTATGGAAATCAGTATGGAGATTCCTCAAAGAACTAGACATAGACCTACCATTCGATCCAGCAATCCCACTATTTGGTATTTACCAGAAGGAAAAGAACTCATTTTTTCAAAAAGACACCTACAGTCAAATGTTATTGCAGCACAATTTATAATTGTAAAGATGTAGAATCAATCTAAGCGCCCACCACCTCAAGAGTGGATTAACAAAATGTGGGATATATATATATATATATATATATATATATATATATGTATGTATATTCCCCCATGTACTACTATTCAGCCCTAAAAAGAAATAAATTAATGTCTTCTGGAGAAATTTGGATGTACCTGGAGAACATTATCCTAAGTAAAATGTCACAAGAATGGAAAAACAAAGACCACATGTACTCTAATAATTTGGAATTAATCGATGGACACACGTAGAAGCAGAGAGAAGTAAAAGTCATCAGAAATCAAGACGGGGTGAGGGGTAAAAGAGGGAAAATCAACCTAACAGGTACAATGAACGCTTTTTTGGTGATAGGCACACTAATAACCCTGACTTAAGCATTGCAAAAGCAATCCATGTAACGAAAACATTTGTACCCTCATAATATTTTGAAATTTAAAAAAAAAGAATTTTTACTTGCTGTAAGGGGAGGAGTGATGATTTACAAACTTTATGAATTGGAACTAAAATAGAAATTCTTACCTGCATTTTAAACCAAAATTTCCTGCTAAATATTTAGACAGTTTACTACATATGTCTATATCTAGAGATAGATATGGATATGGATAAATAGGTAGGTAGATATTTAGATAAACATAGATAAATATATATATTTGAACCATAATCATGAAATTTCTGAGGACTGAATGAAATAATAAACACTTTCCTATTAGTGTTTTACATATTTATATTATTTGAAGTCAGATCTGATTAAATGAATGAATTTTAAGGTAAATTGTCATAACCATAGCTATTAGTTAAAAGGAAAAACTATTAATTCCTCAAGGGAGACCATTTCTTTCTGACTTATATATGTTCGTATAGTTATTGAAATTGTTATATATTCTTGGAACTAAACTACAAAATAAATTTTACACATTAATGTGTATATGTAGAAAATACTAGATGATAAAGTAGACCTTTATCTTAACAAAAGTTTAGCTGTAAATACTTTTATCAATTTTCAAACATGATTCTTATAAAATATTTTGATAGAACATGTAAAAGTAAAAAATAGGTTAAGGAAGACAACTATACAGTGATATAAGTGACTTAGATCTTATAATACATCCATTTGTTGCTCTAAATTATAGATAAGCAAACTTTTTATGTAAATGGATTGACAATAAATAGTTTAAGCTTTGTTGGCCATGTGGTACCTGTCATAAATATTCAACTTTACCATTATAAGGCAAAAGTGTCCATAGACAACACATAAATTAATGGCTATGGCACTTCTCCAAAGAGGCAGCAACCTGTATTTGGACTATGTACTGTAACTTGTCACATGGGCCTGACATATTCATGTGTGATTGATCAAATGTAGTATTAGGCTCTATAAGCACAAAATATAGTGTTGTCATTTACTTAATAAATTCAGGTTTGAGGCTAGATTTATTACCTTGAGCCAGATCACCCATCTTATACCAGACTGTATGGGATATTCACCATTATCATTGCACTGTTCTTTATTTCCTAAGGTGAACAATGACCTTCATAGTGACACAAAGTCAGACCTTTTCCAATTGGATGTCTCTGCTGCTTTTCTAATTGTATGACTTTCTTTGAAGCTTTCTTCTCCTTTGCTTTTATGACATCACTCTCTTCTGGATGTGTTTTCACTTTTCTTACTATTTTTATTAATATTCATTGTAATGTTACCTCTACTAACACACATTTGCCTTGTTTTCTTACTGGTAAAATCATCATCATTCTCCAAGACTCAGGTCAGCCTTTCCTTGGCATCCTCTTCAACAGGCCATTGGAATTTTTTTCTCTGGCTGTGTTATTTTTGGTGTTCCATTATTACCTGTACAATTTTTAAGCTGCATTACATCGAATGTATTTTTCTCTACAATAACTGGTATATATACTGTTTTTTTGTTTGTTGATGATTTTAAGTTATGTATTCTTTTATTACTTAGTTTATCATATCACTGTAGCATATATTTGACCTATAAATAGTTTATGACATGGACAAGTTTATGACAGATTACTAATTTCAGTGACTTAGAGTGTTATTCATTAAGATTAGAGGTATAGTAGGGTAGTCTGGTTGAGACAATTAGTGCAAAATGTCCAATTCTGGATGTGTTAAAGGAGTAAGACTTTGTAGTAAAGCTGTCTAGTTTGGAGCTACATTTAGGCATCTGGAAAAATACCTTTGCTAATTGATCATAATACTTCTAATGCCTATCATACCACTGACACTGGTGTAAATAAGGAATAAGATATCATTGACTATTGTGATAATTGTGTTCCATTCCTTGCCTCATTTGATCTTTACCTTGACCTTATGATGTATAAAAATAATTTTCTTCATTTAACAGATGATAAAAGTAATGATATATAAAGTTAAAAATAAAATTTATTCAACTATTTGTGATGAAAGCAGAATTTCAAATTGACTTTTCTCTGCTCAGAATCCTAGCTCCTAAATATCTGATATAGCCACTCAATATATCTTCATTGAATAAATGGACAAAATACATGATTACTGTACAAAAAGAAAGAGCACAACTATTTGCTATATAATTGCATACAAAAGTTAATAAAACATATTCAGTGAATCAAAAATAAGAATAAGACTGTAGGAAACAAATGTGAAAAGTCAAAGTTTTAACAAATTAATTCATTTCAAAACACAAAAGTGTCCAATCCTAGATAGAGCTGGGCCCATTCTACTAAGTGAAGTATCACAAGAATGGATAAACAAGCACCACATATATTCACCATCAAACTGGTATCAACCAATCAACACTTACGTGCACACATATTAATAGCATTCATCAGGCGTCCGGCAGGTGGGAGGGAGAAGGAGGGGAGGGATATATTCACACCTAATGGGTGCAGTGCGCACCGTCTGGGGGATGGACACACTTGAAGCTCTTACTCAGGTGAGGCAAAGGCAATATAGGTAATCTAAACATTTGTACCCCCCTAATATGCTGAAAAAAAAACATAAAATAAATAAATAAATATTTGAAAATATATAACATCATTAAACAAAAGTCAATAATTTCCAACTCAAGGACCCCTCACCCCATGAAAATGATCTAAAAGTTAAAGCATGTTTTTAGATGAGTTATCTTGTGTAACTTACATATCTTCTCTGTGCCTCAATTTCCTAATTTGTACAATGAGAATGATAATAACACCAACCTCATAGTACATAATTTTGTGGACTAAAGAAGTGAATACATATAAAGGGCTTAATAAACAGCCAAACACACAGTGATCATTATTTCATTATGCCATTATTATTATGCCATTATTATTACCACTATAATCTGTTATGCCATTATTATTACCACTATAATCTGTAAAAAACAGATTGAAAAATAATGATTTTTAATCCAGACCTTTCCATCAGGATGTGCAGAGTTCAAATTGGGGAAAATATATATTATAAATTGCATAGTCCAATATATTGAGAAATTTTAAAATTTACAGTAATTGGCCTACTAATTTTACATTTTTGAATATAACAAAATATTCTTGATAACATGGAATATAAAATAATAATAATAATCATTGCTAATATTTATTAAAAACATCCCACAAAAGGCATTTCATTATTTCTAAAAGAATGAAAGAAGAAACATAAAAAAATTAAAAGAAATAGAGAAAAAATACACAACATCAAAAATCCCTGTTACAAAACATGGTTAAATTGAGAAGTAACATTTTAGGAACAAGGTGGTGACATTGTTAACACACCATGAATACATGAGCCAGATTCTGCCAAAATGAATTTGAATTTAAATATTTTTTTCTTCAGAAATTTTCTTATTTGAGAAAAAAAGACTCACCACTCGGTCACGAATCTGCTTGGTCTTGACACCATACACTAAGGGATTGACCGCGGGGGGCACTAGAAGGTACAAACTTGCAAAAATTATGTGGACACTTGGAAGTACCTTCTTGCCAATGCGGTGAGTTAGGAAGCTAAACAGCGCAGGGGTGTAGGAGACTAGGATAGCGCAGACGTGGGCAGCACAGGTGCCCAGTGCTTTAGAGCGGGCATTCTGGGAAGAGAGCCGGAAGACGGCCTGGAGGATTTTGACGTAGGATGTGGCTATGAGCCCGAGGTCCAATATCATCACTGAAAGGGCCACAGAGATTCCGTATGCTCTGTTAATGAGGGTGTTGGCACTGGCCAACTTCACCACAGCCATGTGCTCACAATAGGCATGATTGATGACATATTTAGTGTAATATGGTAGCCTCTTAATGAGAAGAGGAGTGGGCAAAACCATAAGGATAGCTCGCATTGCACCAGCTAAAAACATTTTAATGACCATTGGTGCTGTCAGGATGGTTGAATAATGCAGTGGGATGCAAATAGCTACATAGCGGTCAAAAGCCATGGCAACTAGGAGGGCAGACTCAATAATGCAAAACGTGTGGATGAAAAACAATTGTGCTAGGCAGACATTAAAGTCAATCCAATGTGCATCAAACCAGAAGATGCCAAGCATCTTGGGTGCTGTGGAAGAGATAAGAGCCATGTCATTCATTGCCAACATGCAAAGGAAGAAGTACATTGGCTGGTGAAGGCTTGGCTCTAGCTTGATAGTAACAATGAGTACACTATTCCCCAGCAAGGTCAGGGCAAACAGGAGGCAGACAGGGATGCCAATCCAGTAGTGAAAATCTTGCAAACCAGGAATACCAACCAGGAAGAAAGACGAGATGTGGTAATATGTTACATTGTCTCCCATGTTAAAACTTGAGAAGTTGCATGCTTAGCACAAAGTTGCCAGAAAACGCAGTATTACAAAGTGACTCTTCCATGATCCTGCCCATGGGTAATCCAGACACAATGTATAGTAGTCTGTATGAAGAGCCAACTCTTCTTGTACACCTTTGTAAATCATCCGGTAAAACACTTCAGCATTCCATGTTCCAGCATCCTCAACTGCAAATGAGAAGTTTAAGTTCATTTTCTGAGATTTGCTATTTCATTCAATTCCACTGTATAGTTTTTATTTCTTGTAAGAGAAGCAGTTAGCAATAAAATAATCTCGTCTTTATGCCAAAGCCAGTGTCTGTGATATAAACGGTCCTAGAAGAAAAAATAATTTGATTTTATCAAAGATATCATGATAAAATATGGAGAAACAAACACATACCAATAAATAAGAGAGGTATTTAAATATGCAATCATTTTTTAAGAATACTGTTTTCCTTAGGCAGCATAACTTAATCAGGAATTCAGAATAAGATCCCCAAATGCTAAACCATAAGTATAAAGCATATCAAAATTAAACACAATAAAATGCTTTATCATTAGTCAAAGGTAAATCAGTGCTGATTTTAGATTAAGTCATTAAGAAGATTTGAAGATGGACAGAGTAACACAACCATCTAAAAATAATGAAAATTTTATTTCTTTGTGCTGTCAAGTAATTTAAAATAGCTATTAAATACATATAATAACATTAGTTGCTAATAAATTCAGTCTATTTTTTGTAAAGCCATGGCTCTATCGTAGACTCAGCCCTGCCTCTGGCTCTCACATCCATCTGCATAATTAAGGTAAAGCAGAAAGCAACTAAAATTCAGTATATTGGATCTCAGCATAAGAGTAACTGCTATGACCACATCCTTTAATTCTGACAACAGCCCTCTATCCTTCTTCCCAGAGTCCAGTTTCTCCCTCATACCAAATTTTTGGCATATTCACTCCATTCTTCATAACATAATTTTTATTTATAATTGTTCCCAGTTTATTAATTTCTAGTTCTGAACCCCACTGATGTGAAATAGCAATGCTTCCTTGTCTGGATGTCCAAATAGTGCCTTTGTGGAAAATCCTATTTCTGGTTACGGTATTCTAAATTCTATTAATGTGATTAAACGTATGCTACTCTGGGCCAAGATAAGTGAATATCTGAGGTATTTCCTAGTAATGAACTGAAAAAGTCAATGGTTCATAAAATAATTCAGAAAAATTCAGAGCTTAAACTTTCACCAGAATATGGAAACTTAGAGTAGTGGAAATTACTACATAACAGATGAAGACTATAACCCAAAAGAGAGATAAGAATTCAACACAAAATCAACAAATATTGAACTTTCAAGGAATGCATTTTTTAAAAGTATTTATTAAGCTTTGTCTCTTTGTAAATCTTAAATGACTGCTTTTCATTTGGAAACTTGGTTTTCCAAGTTCCATCCAAATATTTGTTTCTGGGAGAATCAAACACATAAGAGACTGATGGAAAATGATAGAGCAAATTAAGCAGAGAGTTCTGATAAAAGAAGCAACTTAATCCACCTAGAGATATATTAGCCAAGAATCATTGCCTGGGTTTATAAACAAGCATACTTGTTCTGATAAATTACTATAAATATTTTAAATTCATTCTCTTATAGTTTCCAATAAATTTGCTTATAAAATGGCAGCATGTCAAATCTATACCAAGAAAAAAGAACTGAAGTGACTTCCGCTTAAATAAGAGAAGCTTCCTGTCAGGGCCCTAGAAGCAAAACACAGAGAAACTTGCAGAGAACACCCTCAAATTATGATCTGCTTGTACAGTCACCACTGCCTCCTAGGAAGTCTTCTCTATCTTCTCTCAGCATGGTTTTGAATGAAGCTTTGAAGACATCTGTTTATTTCTATAAGGTCATCCTTAATAGTACCTTCAGTAGATAGGCTGTGAGGACAGTTGCAATATCTGCCCAGACTGCTCTACCACTCTGACTCTTCTGTTGACGCTATTATTCCTTCTGTTTCTGAACCAAATAAATACCTTATTCCTTCTGACAGCCTGGGCTTTGACAATCTGCTTGTTTCTAGGACAATGAACAAAGCCCCTTGCCTGAAATCTGCCACTTCAGAGGAGATGACTGTATCAGAATACAGAATACTGTTTTTTCTATACAGTCTTTTTTGAATGTACTACATCTTTGATATTCATGTATTACAATAACAGTGCAATACCCAAAACTAAATTCAATAAATTCTTTCACTCTTTTTCATCTGCCAGTATTTTATTTGGTGACAACAACAACCATCTAGCCATTAAAGTTAGAAATCTCCCACTACCCTTGCCCCCTCCCTCCATTCAACTCTAATACTTCAGACAAGCACTCGTTAAGCCTCTTATTTATGTTAAAGCTCTTATCATAGTCTTTACATTTGTTTATTGTAATGTCAGCCTCCTTCATAAAACAGAAATCACCGAAAGGAACATACTGAATTCCAGTAAACTCACAATAAATTTCAGGGGCTATCCAATGCTTCTGCACATCGTGTATAGTCTTTTGAGAATTTCAAAGATATTTAATCTTGTTACTGAAGCTTCTGACCCTTCCGAGGTGGTCTGTCTATTCATAGTATTGTCTACTCTCTGTTCACTTCTGCTGCCTTCTTACAACTTGTATTTTCAAAATTGTTTCTAGGAAGAGTTGTATAACTAGAGATCAACCTTTAGTAGAGATTTACAAGATTCTTCCTTAAAAAATAATATCTTGAATATATATATACACAAATACACACGTGTATGTGTGTGTGTATCTATCCTCTAGAATTGTCTCATTCCTCTTCTCCACTACTAAATCACATTATTCAAATGCCCATGTCTCTTATTAATGTAAATATCATTTATAGGTTTGCAAATCTTCCTTTCCTATTGACTTCCACCAAATTTACCTTGAATACTATCTTACAACCTATGACGTATTGCAGATGGTAATAAAAGTAGCTGCTTGTTCCCTGCAAATCTTTAAATGATTATTTTCAACTCCAGCATCTCAGTCCATGAGCATATACGGGAATGGTTATAAAATATGATAGTGTTTGTAATTGAAGCAGTGAAGTATCTGTGTCAAGTGGATAGTTGCGTTGCTTTGTAATAGGGTATTCCAATGCTCAGAAGGCATGTCAGGTCTGGAAGGCTGATGGGACCCTCTGAGCCCTTAAGATATAAGGGAAAAGGGGACTGGGCCAGGACTAAAAATAAAGTAGTAGCAGTGTCCCTCTGGAACAGCCACGCTAACGCTGCAAACTCCCTAGACTGTGTATGTGCTTAGTATTTATGTGTTTCTCCTCTGGAGACTGTAGCCTTAGGAGGCTGTCCCATGGTGCCCAGTCAAATGAGATGCCTGAGATGCCAATCAAATATGTAGCTCACTGGAGAAATCTGTACGAAAACTAAGAGCAAACCAATTTAGTGTGGGCAAGCTATCTGAAAATTAAGAGAAGGGTATTATAAACTCTAATTCCAGAATGACTTCCATTGAATTCTCACTTTTGCTTCAGGAGAAGATTCAGGTCTTCTGAAAGAGTAACCCAGTGTAGGGTATTTCACAATGTCCATTCTGTTTTGCTTTTTCCCTTGTACAATTTTACTGAGACACAATTTTCATACATCCAGTCACTGCATGTTTTTTCTCCCCATGTTAACATGTGCTCACATTCACTTATGGGTTCATATGTTTCTGTTTTCCAGAGGAAATAAGTCAATAGATATTTCTTTGCTGTGGCTAAAACTATTGTCCTTTCAGCTCTATATAACTGATCATATTTCTTTATTTCCTTGTATTCCTAGCAATTTTTAGCTTTCTATTTTTTTCTGATGTAATACGGGGGCTTAAATGGTATTTCAATGCTGTTTTAATTTGTACTCCCCTTATCCCCATAGAGTTTGAACATCTAATCATGTGTTGGATAGTCCTTTGGCTATTTTTCTCTCCTGCAAATTGGTTGTTTTTACAACAACCAATTGTTCTATTGAAAATTATACGTTTTTCTTGTTGATTTGCAAATGTTTTCTGGATATTCCCACCCAAATCTTGGTAGTCAAAGACATTGCAAACATTTTCTCCACTTGATCTGTTATCTTTGTTTATGATGTTTTTAATTCTATAGAAATCCTCAAATTTGATTTAAAGTTATCAAAATTTTACAGTGCATTTTTGTGCTCTTGGAACTTTCTTGTTAAGTCTTTCCCCAGTTATTTTCCTCAGTTATTTTCCTGCGTTACCTTTTGCTAACTTAACAGTTTTGTTTAGAAAAAAAACTTACAAATAAAGTTGTATTTAATTGTGGGGTATATTATGAATGCTATCAGAAAATTTCACCCCAAACTATTGTTCCAGCAAGTGTTACAGTGAGTGGTCCCAAGGACAAACCCAGGGGCACACAGAGAGGTGGAGAATCAAAGTTTATTCACTGGGTGGACTCAGAGGGGCCTCGCCACCAAATTCTGAGCACATTCTACCTGGATTTTTCCCACATTTATTAAGGTGTGGTGGTCTGGGGGGTAGGATGTCAGGTGGTTAATGTCCTCCAGGTAACAGGTTAGTTGATGTGTCAGATAATAGATTAGTTGATCAGCCAAGTAATAGGTTAGTATCATGCTGATGCCGGTCTTCCATGAGGGGTGGGAGTCTCAGGTGGCTGATGTGCCTAGAAACAGATGTGAGTTTTCCTTATCACTATGACTCCTTTGTACAAAGAATATTTTAAGTTAACGGCCCCTAGAGATCAATAGGTATTGGAAGGGGATTTCCCTCTTTCTTCATAAAAACACAGACCCAGCAGAAGAATAATCACCTTCATATTTCCTCCCTGTTATTTCAACACATTACAGAAAAGAAGATCAAGGATACAACCAGATCTGTCCCGAATAATTTTAAATATAATACCTGTCTCTCAGGTTAATTTAATTTACAAAGAGTCATTTACAATTCAATCTATTTTCCTCATCCATTCATTCTCCCAAGTATCTATTCATCCTCCCTAGCAACCATTTATCACCCCTAAACAGAATTCCTATATTACTCATCTCCTCCTCCCCTCTAAAATGAGGGTATGTAAATTTCTGGACACCACTGGAATATTGAGTAATTGCTGTGTGATTCTCCCCATGTGCATGGTAAATAAACCTCTTTCTCTTACTAATCTGCTTTATTGTGAGTGGATCTTTCAGCAGACTTTTGGGGGAAAGGTGAAGCTTCCCCTCCCTGCTATACAACCAACTTTGTAGAAAAAAGAAAATGACTTATCTTGTGAGAAATCCAAGCAAGATACATTAACTCTGAATAGATTTACAGAAATTACTAACTTGAATTATATCGTTACCTGTGTATTTATGGCACAAAACAGGATTGGGGACACAAAGTAGAATTTGTACAGGTATGTTTCAAGCATTTTTCTTCTTTTCTCTGTGTTCTACTTTTATTTTATTTTAACCCTTATTTTGTGTATGCCCCCTTTTCTGATTTTTTTCACTTGCTTTTGAGAAATTCCCCTCATAAACACACCCAAGCTGACATGGAGCAACAGTTTCCTTATGCTTAGAATTAGCACTGCCTATTCCAAAAGTGCTGGTATTCACCACATGTGCTCTAGTGGTCTAAAGATAAGCTGGCCTTATTAGGAAAGAACTTATAGGCCACAATTAAAAGTGAGAATGGAGATTTGGTTGGAGGAAAATTGATATCACTCTCATCTTCAAGATATAATAATTATAACAATAATAATTAATAGTAGTAGTAATAAAATAATTCATTTAGTTGTTTACTCTAGAAACTATTCTAAACATTTTATATGCACTAAGTCATTTAATCCTTGCAATAGCCTTAAATAAGGTCCTATTGGTATCCAAGTATGATATATAAAAATATCGATGGACATGAACAGTTGAGAATACACCCAAAGACACATGACCAGCAAGTGATGGTGCTTGATTTTAGATATGACATGTACATAGAGACTATCTATACTTGTCTTCACCATTATGTTATGCTCCTTCTATCTGGGTGTATTTATTCCTCCTGGGAATAATGTGAATGTACTCTGAAAGTAAATATATGTGTTTCAAGGTCCTTCTAATTATTTGATTGTAAATAAATATAATTACCTAATTTTATGCACATGACATTAACATTATTTTGAAAAAGTAATATGGAGGTGTTAAGTTTTGACAGGAATTAAGATATTTTGTGACAATTATCACATTGATTGAAAGAAATTGTTTTTGATTATTATTAAATCCTGAGTTTGGTTTTACACAAGACACCATGTAATTATGTTGTAAGCCACAGAGAGCTCACATTTATGAAACTTAGACTAGAATCAGCTTACTACATTTAGCTTACATTGACACATTTTAGCCAATGAAAGTAAGGATTAAAATTTGCATCAAAAGGAATACTAGTTAACCAGGTCCAAATATTCTGTAATGTTGACCATAACAGATAATATTATCTCAGTTTTCAAAGCTATTCCTTTATTCAGGGATCATTCTGCCACAAAGAAAATTTTGGATATCTTAGTGATCACAAAAAAAATCATGGCCTTCTTGCTACAAATTATTTCCTGAAAGTCAAGTTATGCTTATTTCCTTGAGAAATCCTGTTGAGAATGAGTAAATGAAAAGCAGAGCTTTAAATCTTAAATTAATTCAGCGAAGACTGAGAGATTTTTGGAAGTGTTTCTGTAACTTACTAAGCCATATACTGATTTATTTTTTTTTTGTTACATTCTTTATCAGGGAAATATAGAATACATTTAAAACAAAATAAATAAATTATAAAGTTTATTTAATTCAAACATCTGAACATTTTGGGAAATAATTTTAAGCAAGCTACTGCTGAATGTCTCTTCAAGTCACAGCTTTTAAAATAAAATTTTCATTTTAAAAATCTGGGGTGCTAAGTGCTAATCTTTACTCTTTCCTCCACTGCTTTTATTTCTATTATAGTCTGTAACTCTGTATGCATCAATACAGTTAAAGATCAGAGTGAAACAGCAGAAAAGTAAAACAAAAATAATTTTTAATTAATCATTTATTTACTGATTTCCAGTTTAACAAATATTACCCAAATTTCTATCAGGTTTCAATTGCACTGGAAGCAAAATATACAATAGTCAGGAAAATGACACTGCCCCCTATAGGAAATATAGATGAATACAGAAACATAACATGCAAGTCTCATCTAACTTAATAAATACTATAATGTGATCAACACTTATCTGCACATATGGAAGTAACATTCATTGGAAATCAAGCAGGTGGGAGGGGCGTAGAGAAGATGCGTAAATTCACACCTAATGCGTACAATGCACACTATCTGGAGGATGAGTACGCTTATAACTTTGACTTAAACCGTATAAAAGCAATTTATGTAACCCAAACATTTGTACCCCTGTAATATTCTGATATTTTTAAATAAATAAGTACTATAATTCTAAAATTATATTTAAATGATAAGATAATGCAGATAAGGATTCTAGCATAGACTTGGAATAAGGAAAGATTAAGAAAGGTATTTCTGGGAAATACCAATGCTTAAGAAGATAACTAAAACCTTTTTCTAGTTGTTAGAAGATTTTCTATCATTCTGAAGCTGTGAAAAGCCATGAAACATTTTTATTATTGCTATGAAATGAGTAAATACTGGCTAACAAAGCCCAAAAGAATTAGAATAGCATTTGTTTTAACAATTCCCCATCTAACTTAAATAAAGGATTTCAGAGTTAGTATGCATGATGATTTAATATTTGGGTAGCATTGACATATTTACCTCCAAAATTCTTATGCTAATTTACATTCATATTAAAAAGCATATAAGAGTGTCTGTAGAATCTTACATCCTCAGCAACACTGGATACTGACAATCACATTAACTTTGCCAGTTGTGTGCACAATACAAAATTTTATTTGACTAATTTAAAAAAAGTTTTAGTTATTTAATACTGAATGAGTTTGTGCCTCTTTTAATATTTATCAACCATTTGGATTTCTTATACAAACAATTTAAATTCTATCTTCTTTCTATGGGTTTTTTGTCTTTTGCCATGTTGATTTGTAAGAATGCTTTGTCTAGGTAAACTAATTGATGTCATGTATTGAACTGCAAGCATTTATAGTTGGATACTCAATATTATTTGTTATGTATGTAGTCCATGCACTGATCCTCAGTTTATGAACTCTCATTTCCTGCACCCATTTAGAAGGTACAGCTTATGCAAAAACCATTTTTTAAAGAAGAATTTTTCCTTAATTTTATAGTTTAATTGTTATAAATATAATATTTTCCTAGCTACTGTCAATGGAAAAAAGCCCAAACTCTGAACAGTGATTTTTAAAGAGATTTACTCTGAGCCAAATTCGAGGACCATGACCCGGAGCCACACCCAAGAGGCCTTGAGCAAGTGGACTCGCAGAGGTTGGGTTTTATACATTTCAGGGAGACAGGGGTTACAGGTAAAGTCATAAATCAATACATGGGAAGCATACATTGGTTTGGCCCTAAAAGGTGGGCCATCTCGAAGTGGGGGCTTATAGGTTATAGGTGGGGTTAAAGATTCTTTGGCTTGTAATTGGTTAAAGACATGAAGCTTTGTCTAAAGGCTTGGAATGTTTCAACATAAGGAGCTCTTTATTAGAGATAGGCCACTGGATGTCGATTTGTTGTGTAAATTGAGGACCAGCAGGTTTGTCTTGTATACCCTTAGGCCTGTTAATGGGTTACAAAGGACGTCCCCAAGAAGGGAGGAGAGCATGATGAGGCGAGTCTGACCTCCCTCCTCCTGGCAGGCAATTTAGTTTTAGGATATTCCTTTTTCCACGAGGGGGTCCATTTAGTCAGCCGGTGGAGGGGTGAGCCTTAAAATTTTATTTTAGTTCACACTACAAATTATTTTGGAATATTGGAATATTTTTATTTGAGTAAAGAAATTAGGTATAGATTTAGCTTTAAATTTTCCCATATGGCTATTAAATAATTCATATTTTCCCAAATGATATAAAATGTCACTAAATATTCATTAAATTCATTCACCATTTTTCTATGTATCTACTGTTATTTCTGTACTTAATATTCTGTTATGCTGAAGTGTTTGGATATTCTTTATACACATATCCTGCAGTATAAGATAATGTTGCTTTATGTTTTATTAATCTAAAAATCTAGTTGAAGATATTAGTTGAAAAGGCCTTTTAATTTTTTAAAATTTTCCTGTTTCTTGGAATTTTAACCTCAGGAAGCTATAATCATTTAATATTAAGTTAAAAATTTTGTCATTTGTTTAATTATAGTGTAACTGTAGGATTATTTTAGGGCAAATACAGTAAGAGTGAGGAATGTATTTCTATGTGTTCCTCAAGTATATGCACCTACAAGCCCACATCAGAGAGACAGTGATTTCTACATGCATTGATGCACATTTATATCTACACTTACTGTATTTTTGAACAAATTTTATCTTTCTATTTTACTTTCTAATAGTATTTGTGAATGTAAAAGAAAGGCTTATTTTTTTAAATGTAGTACTTGCAGAATGATTACAATTTTAATAAATTGTTAGAAAAAATTCTTGCAATTTACATATTTACATAGTAAATTTGAAGTAAGTAATTACATTTATTTCTTCCATTACCTTCTTCCATCACATATGAATATCTTAATTTCTTAACTCATTTCATTGACTAATAAGTAAGTACAATATTACATTATTATAATATAATGAGAATTTTTTCCTTTTTCCTACTTAAAGGGAATTATGACAGCAATCTATGAAAAATCCATTTTTATGTGCAAAAGAATCATTACTGTTTTAAATTCCTTCTCTTTGGTTATAAATTAGATGGGGCAAAAACTATTTCCCCAGTTAGATTCTGGTTGATGGTTACGTATGATATATTGTAACATCATGTCATATACCTTAAATATACAGAATATAATTTATTTCAAAAAAGGATAATGACAAAAGTTTCTCTAAGAAACAAAAACAAAGTTGTCTATTGACAGATTAGTGAGAAGAGAAGAGTGATGATGTTTTGGAATGGCTCATGAGTGAACTATTAACCAGTCTGATGACATCTATTTGAGAATGGCAATCAATTTTTGCTTCTGTCTCGATAAAGGCAATCTATTAAATAGTGATTAAATTGTGTCTCCTTTCATAGATATACTTAAAAGAAAGAGTGAGAGAGGACATGGGTTTAGACGACTTCCTTATGGAAATTTCTTGCAAGAAAAAAGTTTATGGAAAATATTTTTCTTGGATAGAAATGATAGGGGCATGTGATGAATAACTCTCCTGTCAAAACTTTCAACATTATACATGAATTAAAAAGCATGGATATTAAAACCATTCTTGATACTTATAAATCATTCAATGAATATCATGTTGTATAAAGTCTTAATGCTGAATTGCCTGATTTTTACCTTCCTTCAATAAACTTATTTGCTCTCCCTCCCTGCCACCGTTGTCTGCATCTAAGACATTTATCCCTATTTGATTTAAAGTGTTTTACTTTCTCTTCATAGAGAACCACCTCTGAATCCTGCTACGGATTTGTTGAGTCTTGACACTGTAGATGATCGGGTTCATTAAGGGTGGAAAAAGGACATAAACGTTGCCCATGAGGACGTGAACCACAGGAGAGAGGCGCTTCCCAAAGCGGTGCACCATGGTCAGACCGATGATTGGGATGTAGAAAACCAGGACTGCACAGATGTGGGAGACGCAGGTCTGCAAGGACTTGAGCCGCTCCTCCCGGGATGCAATAGCCAAAACAGAATGCAGGATCAGAATGTAGGATATGAGAATTAGCACAGCATCAGACAAAAGCGTACAAATCACCAGAGCCAAGGCATAGAAACTGTTGAAGCGGATGTCAGAGCAGGCTAGTCTCAGCAGGTCTTGGTGTAGGCAGAAAGAGTGAGAGAGGACGTGGGAATGGCAGTAATGAAAAAACTTTAGGCGGACTAGGGGAGGAATGATGAGTATAGAACCCCTAACTAAGATCCCCAGCCCGATTTTGATGATCTTGGCATTGGTGAGTATAGATGTATACCTCAGAGGATTGCAGATTGCTGTAAAACGATCAAAAGCCATGGCAAGGAGGACTCCAGACTCCATGCCTGATAGACCATGAACAAAGAAGGTTTGAGCAATGCAGGCATCCAGGCTGATCTCCTGGCTGAGGCCCCATAGGATCCCCAACACTGTGTGTACCGTGGACAGTCCCATGCACAGGTCGGTGAGAGCCAGCATGGCCAGGAAATAGAACATGGGCTCGTGCAGGCTTGGCTCCGTGTGGATCACATGCAGCACCAGGCAGTTCCCCGAGAGTACCATCGCATAGATACAGGAGAAAGGGATGGAGAGCCAGGGATATTCCTGTTCCAGGCCAGGGAAGCCTGTTAGGAGAAAAGCTGAAGAATTATTGTCAGGAGCGAGAAAAACAGGCATTTATAACGTCAGATGTTTTCTCTGTGAGTCAGAAATTATTTCCATTTGGTAGATAACTGTCATATAACTTTTATTCTTCATATGGACAGATTTGAGCAAAGGTGTGGAATCATGTATTATTAAGTTCTTTTGATTAGATTAGAAAGTCACACATACCGTTGTTCACATCCTCTGTCTAAGTACATCTCCACACTGAGAATCTTATTCTATTTCTACCTGGTAAACATTGAAGGCAAGGAAAGAAAAAAGTGATTTAAATAGATTTTGTCTTTTCTAAAGTAATTCAGATAGTATGATAGGATTTTATTTCTAAAATATATATTAATCTTTGTGTCATTGTGAAAAATAGTCACCCATCAGCTTTTCATATATGTTGAAATTCAGTTTATCTCTTCTCTCCAGCAATTCCTGCTCAAATCTCAACCATAGAAATTCAAGGATATGTTTGCTTCTCTGTTTCTGCAAAAGTAGGTTATATATTTTTAAGTGCTTGCATCACAAGAGGGCTGTAGGGCTGTGAGCTACATCATCAGAGAGAAGACTGATGGGGATAAGTTGAGACTAATTAGAGTATAAGTTGACTCCATGTCCTCAGGGACATTCTGCTCCTATTTTAAAGAGAATTATGAAAATACTATTGCCTTGCAGCAATCAAAAATTATCCACAGACAGTGCATTTGTATTATTTAACAAAAACCTACTCCATTAGATGTGCCATGTACTAGCCCAGGTATTTAAAAAATATTAGATAATAAAATCCTCACACCAACACTGAGCAATAACTGCTCTTATGAGTTGTGTATTACAGAGAGTAAATTGAGTTAAGATAGGTTATTATCTTGCCAGCATTATGCAGCTAGTAAATGGTCAATATTTGAACCCAGGAAGTCTGACTTCAGTGTCCATATTCTTATCCACTCTGCTCTTTCTTAAGTTTTTGTCTTCACTGACAATCCTTCGGCTCACATTTATTCTCACATATTGTGCTGCATACTTTTCCAATATTCATTTGAAAGCATTTTTCTTCTCTGTGCCTCAAACACATTCTGTCACTTGTATGGTAGGCATAACAGTGGAGGCTAACGAAACATGGGCAAACAATTATTATAGATCAAAGAATGCTATAAACAAGTTAAGCATTCACTTTCTACAGAGAATTATTACTAGATTTGTACCTGTCTTATGCCAATTACCAAAACTAGTATGTTTTCAACCATGCAAGAGATTGGATAATAGTTTTTCTGCTTTATTTGTCCATAGTTATATCACCATCCAAAGATGCCTACATCATCAAAAGGATTGAATATAATCTTATTTGAAAAAAGTTGATATACATAGCCCAAATCCAATTATAACCTGCCACTTCCTTTATTCTATACTCATAAAAACACTAAATAAACATTAACAATTACAATTGCATATTACCACTTTCATTATCATTTAAGAATAACACAATTTTAGCAATACCTCATATTTCAAATTCTGCTCTTTACAAAGTTTCGTAATTTTGCCAGACAATATTCTTTTCAGAATATAATAAGAAGAATAAGCATAGTAACAATCACAAGAAAATAATATTTATACTTTATTAAATCATAAATTCAATAACTCTTCTAAGTTTCCATTATGTAAAATTGAATAAAATATTACCTCAATGTTTAATAACTAATACAATTCAGTAAATAGCATCAGTAAATCTGAGTGTGAATTTGTTTTATTTATGAGTGAGTAACAAAGACAGCAATTGGCTCATGTCAATTACTACTATTTCTAATAATAACAAAAATAGATATTTTGATTTAATTTTATTGCCAGGAATAATTTTAAGCACTTAAAATTTATAAAATTTATAAACATTTATAAAATTAAAAACCTAAATAAATGATAGAATATACCACACTCATGATCGAATTTGAAGACTCAATATTGTAAATAATATAATTTTCCTTATAAAGATATTTAGATTAAATATTTAGTATAAAAATAATATAAATCTCATATACAACAGTTTCAGATACAGATTCAGTTTATCCAAAGTAAGTTGTCCCCCTTTAACTGAGGTGCGTACATTCTAAGATGCCCAGTGGATACCTGAAACTGGTAATAGTACCTAGCCCTGTGTATAATACATTTTTTCCTATGCATACATACCTATGATAAAATTTCATTTACACTTTGGCATGGAAAGATATTAGCTACAATAACTACTAATAAAATAAAACACAATAATATAATGTAATAAAAGTTACCCTAAAAGGAAATGTGATGTCTCTCCCTTTCTCTCTCTCTCTGTCTCAGAATATTTTATTGTATTCTACTCACCTATTTTTCCACCATGGTTGACCACGGTTAACTGAAATCACAGAAAGTAAAACAGTGGATAAATGAAAACTATCATGTATGCTCACCTTTTGCTACCCTGCAAATGACCTTTTATATGATATAATTACATTTTCTCCCTATTGATTCATTCTCAGTGAAAATAAAACGTGTTCAAAGTAATAAAATCAGAAAATAATCCAGAATATGCATCATTATATTAATACTTTATTTTTATTTAAGTTGGGAATGTCCTTTTTTTTTTGAGTTTCTACTGATAATGCTCTCCCCTTTTTATTTTTTTATTTTTTATTTTTTATTATTCCAAGGTATTGTGAGGGTACAAACATTCTAGTTACACTTTATGTCTTTGCCTCACCCAAATGCAGGTTAAAGGCGTGCCCTTCCCTCCCTTTAGTGCTCCCCGTGTCCTTTAGTTGTAGATTCGC
>CAUYSK010048932.1:0-111493 GCA_963575035.1 Avahi laniger | reverse complement strand
TCTGCACTGCCAAGGAAACTATCATTAGAGTGAATAGACAGCCCACAGAATGGGAAAAAATATTTGCTCTCTACACATCTGATAAAGGGCTGATAACCAGAATCTATCTAGAACTCAAAAAAATCAACAAGAAAAAATCATCGTCTCTTTTCTTGCAGTGAGGAGAAATTAACATAGATGCAAAAGAGAGGCTTCAGCACAGGACTGCATTTATTCCTTCATTCCTATATTCACTTACCACATACATTCGGACATGTACTTTACATCATCTATTGGGCTAAGTAGGCACTGGGGATCAAGCCATGAACAAGGAAGGCATGGCCCCAGTGTTCCTAGAATTTACATTCTAGTGGTAGAAGTAGATATTAAACAGAAAATTTGACAAATAACTGTAAAATTACTATTGTGAGAAGTGCTATGACAGAGAAATATAGGGTTCTGATGCAAAGAATAATATGCATAGAGAGGTGACCTAGTTTTTGTGAGATGGTCAAGGAAAATCTCTCTGAAAAGGAAGTCATATTACAGTACCACAGTCCAGGCAAGAGATGGTGGTGGTGAAAACCAAGCTGGAATAGAGTAAGGTGGATTAATTTTAGGGCTTTTTATATAGCAGCATTAATACATCTTTGTGTACTTTCTGTATGTATATTATACTTGAATAAAATGTTTACTCTAACAAAATGACACGGATTGCAGATGAATTGCATTAGCAGAGAGTATGAGGCACAAGAAGGAATTAAGAGTGAATTCCAGGTTTTTGGCTTAAGCAACTGCATGGATGATTATGTCTTTTCCTGAGATGGGAAGACAAAGTGGGTAATTTACTTTGGGGGTAATTTTCTTTTGTTTCCCTTTCTTCCTTTTTTTCTTCCTGTTTATCAGATCTAGTGGGTTATCATCCATTTCTGGGATGGTCAGTAACCTGGTGACAGACAGAGCTCTGTCCCTCACTGTGGCTACAAGAGAAGCTCTTAAAATTTGTCTCACAAACTTTTGCCCTTGGTCTCAAAAAGGACCAGAGAAGAGAGTGAATATGTCAGTGTAGACTTTATTCACCTTGTAGAAATTGTTCAAAGCCCAGGGTTAGTAACTGCATATCAGGGACATCTTTTTGCATATGAAGAACAGGAGAGCACATTTTGATGGGGACTGTTCAGCTCCCTTCGACATGAGTCTCCACAAAACCTTCATTAATGGCAATGCAACTACCCAGAGTTTTCAATTATCTGAGGCTTTTAAAAAATCTGTTTTGTCTTATTTGGCTTTTGCATGAAAGAGACAGATGACAATGAAAGCAACTCAGTCAAGAAAACAATATTCAGGGGATGTCCTGGGGTCTGAATACATTGAGTCCTACTCTTTCTTTCTTCTCCATCTTCATTTATTGTTCTGGCCAATCAGAATTAATGCTCAAAATGATGGCCGGAGGCTCTGAAAGATCCTCAATCAGTAAAAAGTGATTCAAGTACATCATTATGCTTAATTTGCTAAGTAGGGACAGTGGACTCAGCTATCTTAATGGAATTTTTTAAAGTAAAGGCAACGGAAAGCAGCTTTGTTCTTAACCTCCAATTGCCCAGAAAATCTAATTAACCATATCCCCTCTATCCCTTTCCTCTGGTATTCCTTCCATCAGGATTTGCCTTGGTACTAATTCTCTTATGTCATTATAATCACCAAAAGGTGTTCATTAGCATGAAAAGCTGTTTGGTGGACAGTTTAAAATAAAACCCTCTAAATTCACATCCCTCCATCACCTCTGAGATGTTAATAGTCGCAAAAGCACGATGACAAAATTGAAAGTGTAGCAGCATTAAGTAGAGACTGAGAGATGAGATATAAAATCTCAAACTCATTGCCTCTTTGAGGGTCAATCCAGGAAAACCTCTTGGAAAAGCGAAAAGTGGGGAGGAATCTGAAGCACAGCTGAAAGTTGGGTGCTGGAAGGGAGAAGAGTAGACCTAGATCATAGGGACAGTGATGATCTGGCTGTACCAATCAGGCCCCTGGTGCTCTTCTCCTTTCCAAGCTCCACATCTATCTATTAAAACAAAATTTAAGCCACAAACACATAACACTCAAATCTTCTCTTGAATCTTTATTCTCCCCAAAGTGCAAATGGCTGATATCAGGGCAATTGTTCAATAATAGAGATCAGGAGCAGTTGGTAAATACAGAAAATCATCTTGAAAGCCCAAACCTCACTATTTTGGACAATCATTGGTTCAAATATGTATTAACCTATTGCTGAAAGTGAAATCTGAGAGAAACTGGGCTTGTGATCAGGAAAACTACCCAGTGATAGAGTCTTTGAAAGAGCACAGCAGAGAAGACATTCTTAGCTGGTACTACGCTAGTTGTCCTAAAAAAGAGAAAGTTCATATTTTTTGTCAACTCTCTCTAAAAGTAATACTTTTCTTGAATAATTCAAGTTTATGCCATACAGCAGGAAGATCTGGTGAAAAGTTTCTTTTTCCTGTAAAAACAACTTGTGGAAAAGCTATTTTTTAAAGGAATTGCACATTAATGTGGAAAAACCTCCAGGTGTCCAGTGGAATGACTCTGTTAGTTGTGTTTGTGTACCTTGAGACGCAAAGACAGGTATTATTGAGACCTAGAGACAGGCATTTCTGAAATGCCTCAGACAAACATTATTGAGGCCCAGAAACAGACTGGGAGACAGGAATTATTGAGACCTGGTGACAGAGATTTCTAATTCAACTATATATATTCTTTTGTGGCAAATCCTTTTTGTCCTGTTCTGTTCCATTTGTCAACATGACAGACAATGAAACAGGCCAGAAAATATCTTGGGCCAAATGATATGTGATATGTCGTTACGTGACATACCTAATCTAAATGTGAAGAATGGCAACAATTATCCAGGTAAGTTGTGCAGAGAATAACGAACTCATAGTTTTGATCCCAACTTTTGAGGTACTTCATATAAAAATTGAAGAGGGTCTAAATAACCTGGATAAATACCTAAATTTGTCATTTAACCTACAAATATAGACTCTAATTTTGGCTATTATTTTATAGTAAAAATATGAAATTGATGGAAATCAGAAAACATTCATTTTGTAGAAATTCTAGAAAAAAATGACCTCTACGATGCCAAATACTTGGCTCCAATGAGTTTACTTTTTAAGCAGTTTTATGTTTCTAATTGGCTTCTTCTGTTCATTTTGCCCTCTGAGGCAAGAAATAGCATTTGCTAGACTTTCTATGCCTGTTTTATTCCCTTATACATAGGAGAACTGAAACATCTTGATCCATCATCCTAATACTTATCTGCTCATATCCTCACAGTGCTAGGCACGTGAACGGTGGGGACATTTATTTGCTTGCATCATTCACACTTCATCCTGGCGTCTGACTCTGAAAATGGAGAAAACCTCAGTACCTCTCCTACTTGCTGCTCTCTAATCTCCGTCCTGTAGCGTTCAAGGGCTCTATCTGTCAGTGCTCACATTTTCTTTTTGAAGCTTCCTGCTCCTGGACTCCTATTCTTTTCCAATGGTGACAAATTTACAATTATTAGGAAGCTGCAATAGTCACAGGGAGATGGTAGCTTTGCTCTGTACTAGAGGATTTATCATGTCATGGGGAAGTAGTATATTGTAGTAGTTAAGAGCATGGGCTTTCATGTCAGACAGACCTGAGTTTGCATTCTGCTCCGTCATATACTATCTGTGTGATTCTGGGCAAGGAACTTAATCTCTTGGTGCTTCAATTTTCTCACCTGTAAAAGAGATTAATTATAATAATAAAACTACAACATACTTCATAGTGTTTTATTTAGGACTGAATGAGATAATCCATAAAAAGCTGTTGGTGAGATACCCGGCACTCCTTAAGTGCTCAATCTCATTCTCATTTTACCATGTGTGCATGTAGGTATGTCATTACTCTTAAGCTGTTTCATGTGTCATCTCCCTCACAAAATGGTAAGTACCTCAAAAGCACGTGCAATTTCATAGTTTTTCTACTGTTCTCTCCTGATTTCCTTCACATTTCCAGCACAAGAAGTGAGTGCCCAGCAGGATTTTAGGATATATTTATTGGTATAACTTTTTTCCCATCACAGATAAAATCTACAAGCTCTATTTTTGTCACCGCTGACAGAAATCCAGATAGACTTTTTTTACCTTTCAGTGTCCTCTTCCTTCTAGAAAGGGCTGGCTGCCATGACTTCATAGTCTGGATGCTTCATTCATTTGAACAGAAAATCAAGACCTACCTTCCAGAGCATTCTCAGTCTAGCTACTGTTCTAACCACCCAACCTAACATCCTGCCTTAACTTTCTCCCATTAGGGAGTCAGGTTTTGACTGTTTGCTCAATATGTTTTTCTCATGAAAATCAATTTCCCTGAAGCCTGTTTCCCAAGGGTAATATTTTCCCCCTCCTCTGGGAAAGTTAAACAAAATGGTTGGGTATACAAAGAGCATCCAGACATTCTCAGGCCAACAAGTTTCTCACCAGACCCTGGGTTCTGAAGTTTATGGGTTCAGAGGAGCCAATTACGTCTCTGAAAACCAAACTCCTCTGCCATGGTGAACAAGGTCAACCCTCGGCAACACAGGGATATTAGGAAAGATTTGTCTGCAGCAACATATCCTCTCTCTTTCTCTGCACATTCTACCTTAGCTAATCCCAATTTCATACTGTCTCTGAACCCTTTTCCCCTCTCTCCACTTCTAGTTCAGTACTCATAGGAGCTCCTTTCAAAATGTTGTTTTATCTTTTATTTGTAGTTAAATACACAGCAATTTTTAAAGAGTTCACTTAATATAAAACAGAATATAAACCTCTGGTGGAAATTTTGCACATAGTGGGCACTCAATAGTTGCTGACTAAACAAAACAAAGATCTAGAAATATAATTATTTGCTCTTAAGTATGTTCAGTAATGAAATAATAGCTAACAAAAAGTGTTTTCAAACTTCTACCTGTTCAATACTCCTAGGAGACCCTTTCAAAATATCAATCCTTCTTTTCAGGCTTCGATTTGTAGTTAAATTTCTTGAACCCATTATGAATTTGGAATCCTTTGAATATGGAGCTACAGTGCCTCACTACTGCACTAGCTATGAAGGAAGAGTTTACTGAGCGAATTAATGTTGCAAACAAGGCGAACTGCTAAGGGAACTGGGCACATGTAGTATAAATTAATATTGCTGATTACAAATGACTTATGTTTACTCATTTAAAACAGATACCCCAGCTCTTGGACAAACTTTTAAAGCTGTTAATTCAAGTTGTTGAATATAGTCAAGGGGAAAATAACTGCATTTTAGATTCCTGTCCTGTTATTCAGTCAGAAAATATTTACTGGATGTCTACTCCATGCATAATATCTCACTATGGATATATTTTGAATTATACAGTAAGTGTGTCTCCTTGAAAAACAGTCTTTAAACTTTTTCAAAATTACTCCAATTTCAAATGCATTAGAGGTGGTTTCTAATAAAAGAAGTCCTGTAGGAAATTTTAGAAGACTGAGAAATATTTTGTAATATGACTACTTATCTGGTTGTAATGTCTCTCTTTTATAAATTTAAACTTTTAAGATTTTCTTAAAGTGAGTCATTTACATAATTTAAATTGGTCTCAATTCCAAATTGTTATTAATATAATCTGGTAATGTGGGACCCTAGATTCCTCTGGATTTCAGATAGCATCAGGGAAACATCTACCACTGCACTCCTAAAATCTCTTTGGTAAGACAAATTCAAAGAAACACTTTTTTTCTTCCAGTACTTTGTGACCTTTTTCTCTAAGAAGGCCTTAGGAGCAAAAGCTGGCTTCATTCTTCCCAGAATGCATCCTTGGGGAGTTCAGTAGATGCGTTGTTAAGGCCTTTCCCATATATTTGTCCCTTAGGGTAAAAATGAGGGGATTCAAGCTGGGAGATGATCACACATTAGAGAAGACAGACAATCAGGTTTCCAGAGATGCTGCCAACACAGAGAACTCAATTTAGAGGTGACTGGGCAGTTGCAGAAAGCGTTCTGACTTCCATTGGTGATGGGGGAATCACAGAATGAGGGTGGCATTGTGGATATTTAATACCAGAGTCTATAGGAGAGGTCCACATCCACTGTGTAAATGCCAAGAAAAGAAGCCTCTCTGGATAACAGGTATTGATTTACACAAGAGTGGTAGTAGAGTGTAGAGGAGGGAGCATATGCTTTAAAGTCAACTTTAAATCCCAACTTGGCCCCTTAGTAGTTAGATGACCTTGAAAAAATTATTTAAGGTCAGTTGGCCTCAGCTACCTCATCTGTAAAATGGGGACAATACCTACCTCATGGGGTTTCTAGGCAGTTTAAAAGCAAATGCCTGGTATATAAAGTGTCTACTAAAATAAATGGTCAATAAATATTAGTTCCCTGTCCTCTCTCCTCTTTTGTTTTTTTGATGAGAAGTGAAAAAGAAAAAGATAATCAGTTTCATTTACTGCAGAGAAAGGCAGCTGGAATGCCAGAGTGATACTGAGATTCAGATGCAGGAGCTGAGGGAATCAAGATTTCTTGTCAGTTGACATGTAAAATTCAAAGGTCATGGAAACCTCGTTTACTAGTCTATACATTTCTTGGGGGCAAAGGGCTGACCATATATTATTTGTCCCTGTATTCACACAGTTTTCTGAATGGTTGAAAATTCAGAGGATACTAATCAGGCTTACAGGTGCTTTCACATGGGCATAGCTTTGCACTTAGCAGATGCCAAGAAAAGAAAGTTTGAAAATGGATGGCTAGTTCTGAAAGTTTAGTTGTAGACTAAAAGCAAAGTTTGGGCTAAGCAATCTTCAAGAGCTGAAGAGAAGAATGTTATTGATAGAGAGTGGTGATTGGTATGTGGGCTGGCTAGTAAGTGCCATTACATAAAGGAGTCTAATTTCCTGCTCTGTATTATTACCATAGGTTCCAGATGGAGAATTGGATCATAAGTTTAATGAACCCCTCTTGTAAGAATTTGTAGTAGATAGGAGGGTGGTTTTCATCAAGCTTAAGTGGTAAGGACAAAGGGATAAGATCTTAGGTTGTCATAGGAACCTCTTTCCACTCAAGGGCCATCAGCAGGATTAAATAATGACCATGGTGCACACTGACAAGACTAAGGACCATGTAGTCGGGTGGAGAAGAAAATGAGGGGGAGTAGGAGACAGGGGAAGCAAGAAAGGAAAGAAAAAGGTGCTAGTGATATCATTAGCACCTTTAATCCCTCCATAGTCATGGTTTACCAATCTCGGAACCCTCTGCATTTTCTCTTTTTACCATTTGAGCATGTATTCTCCAGCTACAGTCAGGCAGCAGACATTTACTAAGTGCTTGTTCTGTACCACATACTGTGATAGGTACTGAGGGTGATACAGACATGATCAGAACATGGTTTGAGTACAAAGAAACTTTGAGTCTGGCACAGAAGGTGATGGCTTTATACCAAGGTGGGATGAAAAATGCCAAGACAGGGGTTTAAGCCAAGTGCTAGAATTATTAATAGAAGCAACCGAGAAGGCTTCCTTGAGGAGGTAGAATTTGAGCTCTTCCCTGAAGGCTGCTAAGGACTTACTAGGTGCAATTGGAAGAAGGCATGGCAGAAGGAGTGGACTGAGCAAAGAGAAGAGTAGAGTAAAATATGAATAAAATAATAGCGATCTCTTTTTACCCTGTTTTCTCTGAACCGGGCACTGTGCTAAGCACTCTAGATGCATTATCTCAGCTAATCCTTACAATAACCCTATGAGGTTAATAATATTCCATTATTATCCCTATTTTATAGATGAGGAAACTGAAGCCAGAGGGGCTATATAAATTGTCCAATGTCACTCAACTATGAAGTGGCAGAGCCAGGGTTTTAATTTGAGCCTATCTGAGTCCATAGCCCATGCATGCAATTAACCAAAACAACATTTGCGGGTCAGGTCATGGAAAGCAGTGAAAGCAGTGTGGCTAGAGCACAGAGCGCATAGAAAAGAGGAATGGGAGAGGAGACTAGAAAGGCAGCTGCAGCCAAACTGGGGAGCATATTTCCTGGCAGCCCAGTGGGGCTGGATCTTGTAGACAATAAGAAACCATGGGAAGTTTTAAAGTAGTGAAGTAACAGTCAAAGTGGTGCTTTAGGAAGTTTAATCTGCAGTGTGGAGGATGGATGGGAGAAGGGAGTGACATCTGGGAGATAGTTAAGAGGCTATTGCAATACAATAGTCCAGGTGTAGGGGAGCGTACACGCTTTTCTTGAACTGAAAAAGCCAAAGCAGGGAATGGACAGAGGAGGGACATTGTGAAGGAGGTAAAAAAGAAGTCTGTGACTAACTGCATGCAGAGGGATGGAAGTGGTGGTGAGGGACTGGGAGAGGTAGGAATTAAACAAGGGACAATGAGGTTTGGAGGCTTTGGGACTAGAAGAACAGTGATGCCAGTGAAAATGTTGGAGTCTTCTACTCTGAAGAGAAGTTTCAACTCAAGATTGAAACTGGGAGAAATCCCTAAAAAGTGATCCTTGCAACTATGGAAATGAATGAGATCAGCTTGGGGAGAGAGAAAAGCCAAGGGTGAAATATTCGGGGATGCCTCCACTGAGCTGGTGTGGCAAGAAGGGACAGTTAGTAATGGGGATAGGCAAAAGAGGTCATGGGGAAGGGGGGAGAAACAGGAAATTATGAGAAAGGGATTTCTAGAAGGTTGAGTGATCAACATTGCAAATACAGTAGAGGGGTCCGAGAGAAAGGAGGATGAGAAAATACTATTGATTTTGGTGAGTAGAAGATCTTTAGTGACATACAGGAAGCAGTTCTAGGAGAGAGCCAGATTTCAGGGGATGAAGAAGGGACAGAGCAAGGGTGACAAATTGAAGATCAGTGAGTGTAGAAAATTTTCAGGAGAAATTTTGTGGTGAAATTAAAGTAGCAAAACATATACTTAAAGGGTGCTAGGACTATAGAAAGGTCATTTTAGGGTAGGGTAATCTTAGCATATTTGTTAGCTGAAGGGAAATGTCTGTTTACTAACCCTTGTTAGTGTAGATGTAAAGATTAAAGACATGGAGTGAGGTCAGGGCTGATAGTGGCTGGAACAAGATCCCAATGGAGGTGACAAGGAGCAGGTTCAAGGGCTACACGGAATGTTTGTTTTGGCAAAAATGGAGGTGGCATTTTCCTTGGCAAATGCAAAGGGAGAAAAGAGGCCAATTGAAGGTACAGAAGTATGTGGAGATGGAGAGAGGTTATTAAACTGAAATCATGCTGAATTTTCAAAGAAGTTTGTGTACCCTGCACTGGCTGGTCTTGGTGTTGCCAACAGATTATCTGTAGAAGGGTAGGTGAGCGGACATGGAACTGAAAACTTCAGGTGTATGTGTCCCCAGCAACTGGCATAGTGTCAGGCACACAGAAAGTGCTGAATAAAAACTTTTTGAAATAAACAATTGAACAAGTAGACAAGATTTAAAACATTCACTCTGAGATACAAACTATGATGTCATAGATAGTGAATAAAAGGTTTGTAGAATAACATCCACTGGAATGGCTAAGATGAGGAAGAAATGATACCAGAGTTGGTGAGGATATGGAACAACTGGATTGTTCATATACTGTCGGTGGGAAAGTAAATTGGTACAACTACTTTGGAAAACTTTGGCAGGCCATATCTACTAAAGCTAAACATATGCATGCCCCATTATCTAGCAAGTCCGCTCCTAGATATATACCCAAGATAAACGAGTATGTCCGTTCACTAAAAGACATAAATAAGAATTTCCATAGAAGGACATAGAGAACTAATGCACTCATAAAGGTCAAATGGCCTGTCTGAGTCCACTCAGGTTATAAATGCTCAGGCTGGGATTTGAACTGAGGGGCTCTCTCACCACAGTGTTTTTTTCATTTGCGTCTAAAACCACAACACCTTCAAAGGCTACTGGATACTGTTTACATGGCCAGTACTTTACATATATCATTGCTAATCCTCACAATCTTGTAATATGTGTATTATTGCCCTCATTTTGTAGATTAATGAACTAAGGGCCCAAAATGGAGGGTATAATTTTCCTGAGAGCTGAGATGTAAACTTAGTTTTGCCTGACTCCAAAATCTATGTTTTCTCTTTCATCAAGGAATGGAGGTTTTTCTCAAGTTTTGACAAGTTTTAAGGAGGAATGGTGGGCAGATGTAGTTGGAAACATAGAAAGGGTTAATGAAGAATCCTGGTTTGCCTGGTCTTTATTGCCCAAAAGGCAGAGAGCAAAGCCTCAGCCAAGTGATTCCCTTTCCCATTTTTTATATATGAGCCACTCACTTTATTATAAGGGCCTGGGAGCCGAGGATGGCTCTAGGTATACTGGTGAAGTAGCAGTCACTCACCTCATTTGTCAAACCTCTCAACAATTGTAGGCAACCTTCTAACACATATATTTAAAACACACATAAATACAAATGTATGCATGCACCCGTGCATGCACAGACCTCTAAAGCTATTGCCTCAACAATATGATTTTCACTGCAGAGAAATTGTTAAGTACTCAAAGAAGTGTTCATTTTAAGGGTGACTTAGTGGCTTCAGCCATCCAGTGCAGGGACACAGATCGAGAACTATCCCTACCCATGTAGATTCCTGTGCTAATTCCCTTTTCACAGGGGGTGTTCTGTAGTTTGTGACAAGTATCTCTGGCTCTAGTTTTTCCTCACACTGACAATATCAGAACACCCCTAATTCCCCCATATCCTAATATTTTTCTCTCCAAAGAGCTCCCTCCCTGACCTTGAATTGTTAGTCATTAATAAAAGCAATTCTGGAAAGAGAGATTTTAGCCCAGGTGGACTGAGCCCTGGAAGACAAGACAAGTTTTGAGGACACCAAGGTGTGTGTAGAGGCCCTGACCTTTGCCAGGTCGTCCCTTACTCCCAAACCAGAACCTTGCAGCACAAGCCCTACTGCTCTCTCTGTCCCTTCCTCCCCTCCCCGTCCTCCTGCTCCCTCCCTCAAGTCAGGTGTCTCAGGCACGGAAGATGAGAATTAGTTGTCATGGTAACCTGTAATTGTGCCTGATCGCCTCTTCTCTCAGCCAGTTCTAGGCCCTGGACATCTGTTCTCTGCTCACCTCTTCTAATGTTTCCAAATCTAAGTTCAGGCTCATATGCCAAGTTGCACAGTATCTGTTCGTAGGTGACGAAGAGGCCCTAGCCTACATCCAAGGCAAGAGACACAGAAAGAGGGAATGGAGTAATAGAAACTGTTGCTTTGAAGGTGCTCTCAGGGGACATGAGAAGCCAGGGCTACTAATCAAAGTAAATTAAGGGTTTACTACATGCCAGCCACAGTAATGTCTTGTCCCTTATTTCATTTAATTCTCTCAAACAAACTTATTAAGTAAGTATCATTATGCCCACTCTACAGATGAAGGAAATGGAAACTCTGAGAGGCAAACTGACTTGCCTAGCATTGCATAGCTGTGATTTCAACTTAGCTTCTATCTGAGTTTCCAAAACTCATTCTTTTGGATTACACTGGTTTGTGGTTCTTCAGGGGTTTTTTTTGGAAGGAAAAGAAGAGATGCAGAGAAGTGTTCCCTCAGTCCATGTGCCTGTGAACCCCTCATGGCTCTTCCCCAGGAGTAGACCCCCTCCCTCCTTCAATTGCCTTTCCTCCCCAGACACCTTCTTCTCCATCAACTCCTTCATCCTTCCTCTGTAACGTCTTTCTGTCCTCCTGAGGTGTGCCACAATTTCCCTCTAGCCAAACCCTCACTTTCTCCACTTTCTTAGGTAGATCCCTAACCTTTTCTTTCCTAAGGGATATCTTTCATGACTTAGGAAGGAGAGAAAGATGGGCTAATTTCCTGACATAGGCAGAACAGAGAACACCTCTATTTGTTTCCTATTGCTACTATAACAAATTGCTGCAAATTTAGTGGTTTAAAGCAATACAAATTTGTTCTCTTACAGTTCTGGAGGCCAGAAGTCTGAAATTAGTTTTACTGGGCTGAAGTCCAGGTGTCGGCAGGGCTGTTCTCCCTCCAGAGGCTCTAGAATTGTCTTTTCCAGCTTCTGGAGCTGCATTCCTTATATTCCTTGGCTCAAGGTCCTTTCCTTCATCTTCAAAGACAGCAACATAGCATCTTCAAGTACCGCTTTGCATGTATCATATTGCCTTTTCTTCTGTGGCAAAATTCCCTTTGCCTCCCTTTATAAGGATGCTGTGATTACATTTATGGCCCACCCAAATAATCCTCAGGATAATCTCCCTATGTCAAAATCATTTTTTTTAATTTCAGCATATTATGGGGGTACAAATATTTGAGTTACATATATTGCTTTTGCCCCACTGGAGTCAGAGCTACAAGCGTGTCCATCCCCCAGATGGTGTACACTGCACCCATTAGGTGTGAATATACCCATCCCCTTCTCCCCCCCCACCTGCCTGACACCCGATGAATGTTTCTACTATATGTGCACATTAAGTGTTGGTCTAATCTTTGTCAAAATCCTCAATGTAAATCACATCTGCAATATCTCTTTTGCCATAGGAGTTAATATTTGGACTTTCCAGAGATTAGGACCTGGAGATCTTTTTGGCCATTATTCAGCCTATCACAGCATCCAAGGCACTCAGTTGTACTCATATAGTGGGAACTAGTTGTCTTGTGTTTCTGGAGTGGATGAACCAGGGCCTCAGGAGTTAGAGTATAATGCATAAACATGGCCAAAGTTAGGAGAGTTAATATAAACTTGAGTTTTCCTGAAATGAAGCCAAGTATGGAGCTGGTGATTCCCGCGAGAGGTCTTTTTACTTGCACAATGCCGCTGCAGAGAGACAGCAAGGAAGGTAG
The DNA here is from genome assembly GCA_963575035.1 of Avahi laniger. Classification (NCBI taxonomy): domain Eukaryota; kingdom Metazoa; phylum Chordata; class Mammalia; order Primates; family Indriidae; genus Avahi; species Avahi laniger. The sequence continues at coordinate 98,658 of CAUYSK010048932.1, read as the reverse complement.
GACATAGAGGTGAAGGTTTCTTCTCTTCCCCTTTCCAAAATGATTGCCTTATTTGTTCTTCTCTCTTCCTTGAGTCATTTGTCTGGCAGAGAAAAGTTGAGAAAAGGGTGATACTCTGGCACCAGAGACAAAGGGAGAAGGCTAGAACTCTTCTCTTGCTGACCACTACTCTTTCTCTCTCCACCTCCATATTCAATCCTGTTTCCCACCCTTGTTGCCAGTAAGGCACCTCCTGCTCACTGGGAAGTGGGGCTACAATGAACTGAAGCCCAGGGTAATGAATAGAGAGTAGAGAAAAGGAGGTTTCTTTAGGAGAAGCTCTCATGTCAGCCCACATCAGGCCAGAGAAAAGCCTTCTCTGTCAGGCAGTCTTAGAGAGGTATGGAATTTGGAACAGCTGCCAAGCAGAGAGACCAAGTGTTACAGAGTCATTCCTTGATAACCATTCACTTCTCTTCCTTGGCACTGAATATTGCTATCTAGTGCATGGGAAACTTCAAAAGCCCCTTTCCACAAGTTCCTCTGCCAGATGCTTACCTTAAGGAACAGCTTTAGTCACACTTGGCAGGTCCGGGCTAAAGTCCGGTCAAAAGAGTAGAGAATGAAAATTTGGGGAGCTCGGATTCTGAAAACCAAGGAAAGACAAGTTGCGATGGGAGTGTGGGGGCATGCCTGGTCCCGCACTAAATTTTCATGGTGTTGGAGTGTCAGCAGCAGAATCACAAGCTCAGTAAAGTTTTGATTTATGAGCACCAGATGCAGAGTTGTGAACTGACGTTTTTTGTAGAGTTAGCAGCTGGCTTCCCATATTTTGTTCCTGTTCCAGGACATCATCTATTATATTGTTCAATGCTCCTCCTTATATAAAAACTCATGACAAATTCTTCTCCAAGATTAGGGCCAGGAAAAAGTTTGTTTGTCCTAGTGAACGTGTCTGCTTTCTTCTGCCAGACAATGAAAGCAATGAAAAGGCAGCCCCCTCCACATCCTAGCCCAAGGGTTGACATAAACTCTCCAGCTGTATGAGTTTTGAATCTGCTGAGAGGAGGAGTATCAGAGGTGATGGGAAATCCAAGGGGAGTGCTCAGAGTTCACTTAAAATTGGGGGAGCAGGACAAGCCACAGTTTCTGAAGGGAAGGACTGATTATCCATGTACTAAGACCAAACGGGGAATCCAGAGAATTCCCAGGCAATGATGACGGCACCAAAAACTTCCAAGCTGAACTATGCTGGGAGTTCTCTAACAGAAAATTAGGAGCTGGGCCTGGCCACTAGGGTTATGAAGAGCTGGGAACATGTGAGAAATAGATCTCAGACAGGTTTTTCCCTCAAGTATCAACACTGATTTGGAGGATAAGGAAGCTCTGGGAAGTGGAGGCACTCAGGCAGAAAAAAGGCCTAGTTGTCCATGGGATGTCCAGAAAGATCTCCCGATCTGGTAGCCCCACAGAAGTGCACTGAGTCCTCTTCGATGGGGTCCAGGAGATATTTGACTTTCTAAATCCCACTAACTCCCTAGACTAGTTCAATTATAGTTTCCTGCAACCCCTTTTAATCTACTATGAAACAAATGGGTCACATATTGCAGAAATCCATATGAAGACCAGCATGAATGGTATTATATTATCACAAGACAAGTGTAAACATCATGTTTTGATTTTTCACCTTGGTTGCTAGGAAACTCAGTTCTAAATTGTATGCTTGATTGTTTAAGCATTCTAGAAGTATGGTGGGGCGTGGAGGTGGGGGTTCAGTATATTTTGTTTGTCACCATCTCCTTCTATTTGTACTGCTTTTATTCTTTGTTAACATATTTTGGTCTAATTGTACCAAGAATTAACCAATTGTAAACTCCCTCAAATTCTTTTTGAAAGTAAGCAGGAAATAAATAAACATACAGATATATGATATTTTCTTTGTAAGCTTGTCAAATTTTTCATACACCCTTCCTTGGGTTTAATGTGACAGGAATATTGACCTTGACTCAAGCTATGCTCACCTTTGTTCTTCAGATTTGTTGCTATTGGCCATGGGGGGTCTGGGCCAGTGTATGTCCTGCTAGCAGTCTACAGAGTCATTGCTGCAAAGGAAAGAAAGTACCTCATTTTGTTAGATGCTTTTATTACCCTTGGCATTGCAATAACACTTTCCTCAGGTTTCTTGCCTTGGGAACACCTAATGGCAAGATGCTTTTGATACTTCAGTAACTAACGCTCCTTTAATGGGATCCATGATGGACCTGCCTTGTTTTGTTCTTTAGTGAAAAATGTTATAAGGAAGTTGCAGTATATATTTTGTTGGTAACGATGCCTTAAGCTATTAAGGCCATTTGTTATTTTCTGAAAGCAAGAGAGATAATGCTCACTAATAAAATTCACTGCACTGCAGGTAGCTCTAAGTTTCTTTCCTACAAAGTGCCCCATAGCTCTCCTGGGTCTGCCTCCCTTCTTCATCTTTCTTATGCCTTTGTAAGATGGGGAGGGGAAATAGCTCTTTTAGTGCTGAGGAACTGAACTCTGAATCCCAAATAAGTCACAAATAAGAGACAACTTGATGCAAATTGCACCCCCTCTTTTTATCCCCCTCTCCTCCCCCTGGCTCCCTTGTTTGCTTCTCCCTGTGTGCAGAGTCCAGTCTCCTTGGGCCACTGATTCTGGCATCTCCTTGAAGACTCTGTCCTTTACTCTATTCCTACTCCTTGTCCACGATTCAGGCATCGAAGTTCCCCTTAACCCAATTTCTCCTCGAATTGAAAATGCAAATGTGCCTGCTTTATCGTCTGTATGTGTTAAGCTTCTGCAAGAGGTTTTGTGCTGGGCACAGTGCTGTGGATGGGGAAGTGCAGGAAGGTGGGGATGTGGGGAGTAGAATGGCCCCTGAACTGCCACTGGTCAGCAGCTGGAGTGTTTTGCACTCTTCAGGCCTGTGTCTGGGGTGAGGACAGCAGAAGCGGTGGATGGGGACAGAAGCAGGGAGAAGTACCATGGATATTTCGTCACGGAGCGAGGGAGAGGTGAACTGGAGAACTGAGAGTCATCTCAGGGAGAGGAAGCTGTGATTTCCAACTCAACCCAGATCTCTGGGGACAAAACTGTCTTTACAATTCTACTGTCATAAGGACTTGAGCTCCTAGGAATAGGAGAAAGCACAAAAGGAGGTGGCAAGGGAGAAAGGTTGTGGGTTTCCCATTTCCCTTCCAGACCAAATCCAAGACATCAGAAACATGTAACTTTCCACACATGCAATGCTATGTGATGTTTCACACAGGGACCAGAGGCCAGTTCTACATGGGTAGGGTTCTGGGACAACTCTGTGTGTTAATAGTTAATCTGTAATACTAATTGAAGATGTTTATTTTTCTAGGTTCTATTTTTAAAAGCCACTGGAAGTTTGGCAATATAAAAGTTTCAACTTTGACATCTAACTGATTAAACACACTTTGGAGGGCTGAAATTTTATAATCACTATCTAACTGGACTCAAGTGTATTAAAAACAGAGGTTTTCACAGGGGCAGGCAAGACTGGTGGCGGTATGCAGTCCATGGATCAACAACTGGCTTCTTTTAACAAAACATAAAAGCTATTTCTAGCTGAAATTCTCAGAAACACTATAGGAAATTAATATAACTGATTGATGTGATCTCATCTAATAGAAATGGGAGTCGAAGCTTTATCCCTCTAGAACAGGTGATTAGAGGCAAATGAGGGGCAGGTTCCCATGACAACCATTTGGCTATCTCAGACCCAAAGGAGGCCTCTGAAGGGGAAGCTTTGAGAAGGAACATGGCTTTTAAAGGGAAGAAGAGAACAGATATCAGACCTTTTTCTTTTAGGGCCATGCTGGAGTGCTTAGGGGATTAAGTTGATGTTGGCGCACATCTACAGTTGTTCTGTGAGTGCTGGGGACACATCTTAGATACTATTCCAGGCCCTTAAAGCTGGGGGATCACTCCTCCATTTGGTTACTCCCCTCTCACTAACCTTCTGTGAAGGGAGGCAGTACTGAAAGGAAGCCGGGTGTCTCTGGACATTTCTGCAAATCTTCTTGAGGCTGTGGTGGGTGTGGGTGTCAGGTGAATCTAGCATGTCTAGATCCTTCCTCTCCATTTACAAAGATGCCCTCTCCTCCTTGAACTTGTACAACCTACCATTCTAGCCCACGATGGAACTGCGGGAGTCTTTGGGGTGGCAGTGCTGTGCTGAGAGAGATGGAGCGGGATATCAGACCTCCTTGTGTGAAGGGGTGTGACTGAAAGCTTTCTGTCTACTCCCTCTTAGGAGATTAAAGTCTTATTTCAGGGAAGCCACCAGGGTTTAGGGGTATAATTCAAAACCAGGGGGCACTGCTCTTCTTACTCTGAGTACTTTTCCAGCTTCCTCTGATCACTCCTAAACTACAATCTCTGCCCTACCAGCCTCTCTCTCCCTTCCTCTCCGTCCTCTTAGTAGTAAAGTATTACAAGTTTCCTGTTATTTTCTTTCCCCAGCTATTTTCACTTTTCTGTGGTCCCACTGCCTGCTCCTATCCATCCTTCTCCTCCTCCCACACACACTCCCAAGGCCTTTGCTGACATCTGAGATGTCATATTTGATGACATGACTGTTTGTCTGCCCCTGGAATCTCAGAGGCCCTAAGGGATCCCTAATCTAGGCCAACAGTGACACCGGAGGACAGAGATTGGGGATAGGTATAACATTTTCTAAATTCCTACTTTGTGCTTTCACATATGCTGACCCACTGAAATTGCAAAATAGCTCAGTAAAATAGGCATTTAATCATTCCCATTCTGCAGATAATGAAACTGAGACTCACAAGATTCACATGACTTGCCCAAAGGATTAGAGTTTGTGAGTGGCAGAACCAGGATTTGAATCCTGCTCCTCTGGCTCCACATCTGATTCTTCTTCCACTCCATTAGGAGATTGTTGGGACTTGAGGATCATGTGTTCCCAGGAGCAGATGTTATTCTTGGCTCCTGAAGGCTGCTAGATAGTGGAAAAAAGATCTTGGAAGACTCATTCTGTTTAACTGTTACAACCCCAGGGGTTTTTCAGAGGGGCTTTGCAGAGGGGCTTTGAAGAGGGGCTTCATAGATGGGTTTTACCTTGCGTCCTCTAGTCTGTTTTCACTCAGGGTGATGGCAAGTAATTCATTCTCAGTCTCCCACTGAAGAATACTCCATTCTCATCATAGCCCTTGAATTGTCTGGGATAGGAATTGTCTCCACTCTAGTTTCTTGACTTTCATTCAGTTCATTCCTTCCTTCATTCACTCATTCATTCATTTGTTCAACTTCATTGAGTATTTCTTGGGTGCCAGACCTATGCAAAGAGTTGGAGATTTATTGATGATAAAGCCATAGTCCTTACTTTTCTGATGGATTCAGAGACTTCAGTAGATAATGGCAATGAAATATGGTAAGAGAAATGATAGTGGTGTGGTCTGATTTGCAGCATGGAAACTTTGACCAGAGTGGGGGATGAAGCAAGTTGTAGGGATTTAACTTTGTAGGAATCAACCTTTCCTCACTCCCAGTTACACCCTCCCTACTTTCTTTCTCCAGTTTCCTATGGGTAGCAAATACTCAATGTCACTATTTTATTTTAGTATAAAAATTGAGTTGTTTTTGGTGGGAGATGGGAAGTTATGTTCATCATATGAATCATCAATTGGAGTCTGTCAAGAAAAATATAATGCTCAAATGCTTTTTCCCGTTAAAATTCTGGGCAATATTCTAGGAAATTATCCCACAACCAACTAATGTGAGCCCCTCTAACAGAAATAGTCCCATACAAAAACATCCAATGAGTCTAGAGAGCTCTGATTGCCTTGGTACATGAAGTAAGTGGAATGTATTGTTTTGATTAACCTGCTTTGTATATAAATGTCCTTGCCTCAGAACATGATCTTTTAGTGATGTTCTCTATACAACTCTCTTCCTGTGTCTTTCCCTCTAGGGGTGAGTGCCCATGTGTATTGCAGTGACCTTTTCTTCTCTCTAATCTCCCTCTTTGAAAGCTTGTTTTCTCTGATTGTTTTTCTTGGAATAGATCTGATATAAAAATTCACACTGTGGTGTGGTGTGAATGGATGAAAGCAACTTAATGCTGTAACCTTTGTCATGTATTTGGATTTTAGTGAAGACCAGCCACTCAATTTGGAGACATAAGTCCTTTTTTTTAAATGTCCATGCCCACAATCAATCAATTTTTCAAAAACCAGTACAAGGCCCCAAATTCCAGATCTTGTAAACTTAAGATTCTAATGAGAAAACTTTAGGCATCAGTAAATTTGACATATTTGACATACTGGGAAATATTTTAGAGTAGAGGGGAACTCTTTTTCTTCCCTAACAAGTCCAAACTCTGGCACAGCTGCTTGAGGTGACATTTGTAATTTTTCCCCATTTTAGGAAGTACTTGTTGTTCAGCTCATCTCTCACTCCTGTGCAGTCAGCTGTTGAACACTTCTAGTCCATGCAGAATGGAGTTCAGAACTGAAGATGAACCTCCATTATCTTTGGGGTATGAAGATAGGGAAGATACTATGGTGCTGTTGGATGACAATTGATCTGATTCTAGTTCGTTGTTAAGACAAGAATCACTTGGCCTCTTCACATGCATGAGTTCTGTGGGCAGACAAGCTCATATTTCAGCTCACAGGTACATGTGGCCAAATGTGATCTTGCCCATACTTGATGACAAATGGGTTGTGGGGGGATTGCTGAAAGATGAGTAATAATAATGTCTTACCATGTTTCAGACATTGTGCTAAAAGGAGTATATATCCTCAAAACCTCCATATGAGGTAGGTATTATTATTGTCATTTTAAAGATGAAGAAACAGAAACTCAGATGTGTTCGATAAATTGCTTAAGATCACACAGAAATGTAAGAGGAAGATTTGAACCTCAGTCTCGATCCAGAATCTGTGCTTTTTAAAAATCACTGCACTATACTACTTTGTGTGGGAGAAGATAGATGGATGAGATACAGTATTCCAAGCTGGGAAGAGACACAAGCTTGAACAATGTCCAAGGGGTAAGAATGGGCAAGATGTGCCACAGGGATACTAAGTAGCCCAGTCCAGTGTGACCAGAAGCAAGAACTCTTGTAGGGCTGTAGAGGAAAGAATTCCTGCAAGGGTTGCCTGGGGTCATGTTCTGGAGGGTCCAAATGTTGATCCAAAGAATGTATCCAATATCCTCTATCTAGTATTTCAATTATTAAATACCAAGTTTCAGAGGCTAAAGTTGTTTTTGGAAAATATAAATGAAAATATTTTCAGAATTATACAGAAGCCTTTGGAGATAAAGCACTAATGCCCTAACAGAAACATATGTAATAAAAACAATCATTCAGCACCATGGGACATTAAATGACGTTTATTGTGAATTGTTTTCCCTATGCACGTCACAGAGAAAACGTCCAGTATTGTGATTACCAAGGTAATTTGTCTTAAGTTAATAGGTGGTTGGAGAAAATGATATTTTATTGTGTTCCATTCTACAGGGGCCAAAAGGTTCTGTTTGGCCTATATAGCATTTACAAAGAAGGTACTGGTCTAATAATCCTCAAATGACAATCCTGGTACCATCACAAAATGACTTCTCTTGTTGGCTGGAACAAGTGGGATTCTAGCTAATAATGTAAAAACTACCTATGTGGCACTCCCTGGCCTGGGACACCAAGGGCCTGGACTCCAATTCCAGTTCTGCCACTAATTAACTATGTGACCTTGAAACAGTCACTTAGTTTCTCTTGACCTCAGTTTTCTCACTTATAAAATGTGATAGTTGCAGTAGAGTCCCTGGCTGCCCTTGTCACTTTTCCTTTTGTGTTTTTTTTAAAATTTCATGAGAATATGTGGATCTTTTCTCATTGTAAAATGTTAAATAATACCCAAATCCCACTTCAACCCCCTACTTCATTTCTCTTTCAAGATAGAAATTATGTTTGTAGTGTAATCTTCTAGGCAATTGTTATGTATCTACAGACATATAGATATGTGTAGTTTTGTAGGGTTATTTTTAAAATAAATGATATCAAACTGTATGTGTTGTTTTGCAAGTTGATTTTTTTTCATTGAAAAGCATGTCTTGGAGATATTTTCATGTCAGTACACATAAATCTGTCTCATTCTTTTTAACTGCTGCATAGTATGCATATATAGTACCATCATTTATTCAGTTATTTTTCCACTGATCAATATTTGTTTAAAAATTATCATAGTTACAATTCTGCAATGGACAACCCTGGGCATCTCCTTATATACATGTGGAAGTGTTTCTTTAGGGTATATTCTTTGATGTGGAATTGCTAGGTTTCAATATTTCAGTTTTATTGAACACTGTCAAATTACTTTCTAAACTACTAGTCCCAATTTGCTGGCAGTTTCGTTACAAGTTGATCAACACTTGATGTGGTCAGACCTTTTCATTTGCCAACCCAATGGATGGAAAAGGTATCTCTGGTTACTTGTAAGGTTGAACATTTTTCCCATGTTTATTTTCCGTTTGCATTTCCTGTCTGTTGGTAAGTTGCTTATTCATTCTCCTTACCTATTTACTTTAATGGATTGTTTACATTTTTGGTATTGATATAGAGGATTATACCTTTTATATTCATATAAATGCATTCACTGATAACTGTAAAATTATATCTAAATTGTGATTATACACTATATCATTTCTTAACTTTGCTTGTAGTGAGTATCGTACAGTAGTTAAAAATTCTTAATCCTGTCAAATTTATCCATTTTTTCTTTATGATTTCTGGGTTTTGAGTCTTGCTTAAAAAGTCTCTTCTCTTAAATTATTTCTACTATATTTTCTCCTAATAATTTAAAAGCTTTGCATTTTTATAGAGCTCTTTAATCCATCTGGAATTTATTTCTGTTTATATTGTGAAATAGGAATCTCTGACTCTTTATGTCTCTTTCTTTGTGTGTGTGTATACATATATGTGTATGTATACAATATATACATATATACACAGACATATTTTTTTTCCTAATCACCAAGTATCCTAACAACATTTATTGAAGAGTTTATCCTCTCCCCTCTGATTCCTGATGCTTCTTTATTAATCATATACTGAATTTCCATTTATTTACATGGATCTAGTTTAGGACCATATGTTCCATTTCACTGATCTCTTTGACTATACCTGTATCAATACTATGCTACCTGAATCATTGTAGCTTTCTAACATATTTTGAGATCTGATAGAATAAATCCTTCGTTTTTGTTGTTTTCTCTTCCAAAATTGTCTTGGCTATTTTCATACAGTTTCTTTTTCAGATGAATTTTAGATTCAGCTTTAAATTCTGTAAACATTTTTACCTGGATTTTGATTGTAAGCGTATTTAACTTACAAAATAATTTGGACAGAAATGGCATTTTATACAAGACCAGTGCTGTAACTCCTGAGCTATGGAGCCAGAAATGGCATTTTATAACAGTGATTTATCCCATCCAGGAACATTATAAGTCTCTTGATTTATTCAGTTCTTCTTTTAAGACCTTCAGTAGAGTTTAGAATTTCCTTAGATAGGTCTTGAATATGTCTTATTAGGTTTATTTAGGTTTGAATATATTTTATTATATTTCTTTCTAAGTATTTCATTAGTTTTTCCTATTATGACCAAAATTTTTTCCTGTTATATTTTCTAATTGGTTGTTTCATTTATTTTATTCATTCAACAAATATTACTTGAGTACCTACAATGTGTCAGACACTATGTTTGGCACTAGAAATCAAAAATGAACAAAATAGTCTTTTTATTTTTGAGTTCTAGTAAGTTTTTATTAATTTATTTGACCTTTTCGAGACAAACAGTTATATTTTGTCCTAACATTTGTATTTCTTACTTACTTTTTTTGTTTCATTGAATTGGCTTGGACTTCCAGTATAAATTTGAATAAAAACAAAGATAGTAGGTATCTTTTTTTGTTTCTGACCTTTATGGAAATTCTTCTGTTTCATCATTAAATGTGACATTTGCTCTATATTTATGGTAGATGCATTTCACAAATTAAGGACATTTTATTCTCTTCCAGCTTTACCTAAAATTTTCATTAGGAATATGGGTGTTAATTAGGTCTATGCAAAACACTTGGGTATGTTCCTAAGATTCAGCTGAATCAAAAGTTCTTGGGGATCACTCTAGCCAATGAATTTCTAACCATTCAGTGATTATGATTACATTGACACTGATACAAACTGTTATTAAGAAGTGATTTTTTTAGTACAACTCTACTCATTTCTTATTATATGCATTTAAGTGCTAATTTAATCAAAGTTTTAAGAATGGAAACATGCTTGAATTGTATATAAGAACTCTGAGGAATCACAGAAGAAATGCTAATAAAACTTTAGTGGAGAGATCAAATAAACTATAAGATAGAAACTAAACACCAAAACAATAAAAACAAACAGAACATTGGAGAAAGAGAAATGAAAAGAGTGCAAATACTTAAGATTAATTAACTAGAAGTACTAGATTCAAATAGTCAGTGAGGTGTAATCAACAAGGAAGAGCATCACTTGGGACATACATGTTACAACCATAAGCTCAATCCACTGAATGAAAACAATAATGTTTTATTAATATGAAAATAAGATCTGCTAGAATGGTGTGTGTCTTGTTGAGAATAGCTAGTTTCATAAAATAATTTGGGGCATCTATTGAGATGATTATATAACTTTATATCTTTCAATCTATTAATGTAGTAAATTGCATTAATAAATCCCTTAATATTAAGCCATATTTATTTATTTCATGGGAAAAGCCTCATTGGCCGTGATTCATGTTATATTTTTCTTTTAATACACTGCTGGAGTTGAATTGCTAGCGTTCTATTTAGTATTCTGCATCTGTCTTCATAAGTGAGATTGGTCCCATAGTTTTCTTTTTTCTGCTGTTTGTTGAATGTTTTTGGCATCAAAATTGTAATATGTTAGACTTGAAAAATGAGTTGAGAATATTCCCTTCTTTCTCTATGCTAAAGAATATTTCATAGAGCATAAGAGTGATTTGTTCCTTGAGGATTTGATAGAAGTTGTCTATTTAAACTTTTGGGCCTTTTGTCTTGTTTTAGTTGTAAATCTATGACTGCTTTCCTGATTGTTGGTTAGTTCAGGTGTTCAACCTCTTCTTGATTCCATTTTAGCAATTTGTGTTTTCCTAGAAAATAACTCATTAAGTATTGATTTTCAAAATGTCATTGTCAATAAAATTATGTATAACTACGTCAATACATTAACTAACTTCCATATATGTAATTATTTTAGTTGCTATTATAAGTGCTTATTTATACCTTCTATCTGTTTTCCTTGCTCAGACTTGTTCAAAGGTTTAATTATTTTAATAGTCTTTTAAAAATAATTTGTTTCAGGTTTTATGGATCAGCATTATCTTTTTTGTTTGTTTTGTTTTGTACTTGTCAAAATTTCTTTAATTTATCCTTTTGTTTTTATATTCATCTTTACTTTCCCTGAATTAATCTTATTGCTCTTTTCCTAACATTTTGAGCTTTCTCATGAATTTGCTAAGGCTATATTTTCTTTGAGTGCCATTTCAGCCATACTCATGGATTTTGCTATACAGTGCTTTTACTTTTCTCTGTTTCTAAATAGTTTTCAGTGTTAATTTTAAGGTTTTTTTTTTTTTAACCTGGAGTCATTGAGAAAGAAATTTTTTAAAAAAATATATAAAGACATCTGCACTCAAATGTTTATGGCAGCACAATTCACTATACACTATAGCAAGGATGTGTAAACAACCCAAGTGCCCGTCAATCCATGAGTGGATTAATAAATTGTGGTATATGTATACAATAGAATACTACCCAATTATAAAAAACGACGATGATCTAGCACCTCTTATATTTTCCTGGATAGATCTTGAGCCCCTCCTCCGAAGTGAGGTATCACAAGGATGGAAGAATAGGCACCACATGTACGCGCCATCAAACTGGCACTGACCGATCAACACTAAGGTGCTCACACAGTAGTAATATTCTGTGGGGGTAGGAGGGATGGGGATGAGTAAACTCACAACTAATGGACGCGGTGACCATTGTAGAGTGGAAAGGGCATGTCTCAGATCATGGTTGGGATGCGGCAAAGTCATAACATGTAACCAAAATGTTTGTACCCCCATAATTTCCTGAAATAAAAAAATATGTAGAAATTCTTCAAATTTTTTGGTTATTATTGCTAATTTCTAATTGTGTTGATATGCGTTCAGCATATGCAGCCTTAATGTTTTCTGCTTTTCTGAATTTGTTGACATTTTCTTTGTAGCCTTATACATAATTATACATAGTCAAATTCTGTGCATGTCCTGTATGTATTTATAAAGTGTGGATTCTCTGCTTGTTGAATACATTGAAGTACATAGCTATTATATGAAACTCATTAATTTTGTTCTGTAAATTCTCTTCATCTTTATTCCTGTTTGTATTTTAGCTGTTGCTGGGTTTCTGAAAGAGATATGAAAATGCTTCTCATTAATGTTGTGGAGTACCAATTTTTTCTTGTTTTCTTATCCATATTTATTTTATTTATTTCAAAATTGTTTTTTTATGAATAGTCTAATGATTGCTATATCCTCCTGGTGGATTATACCAATATGAAATATGCCTCTTGTTCCCTGGAAATTTTATCTTTGTTTTATTTTACTTGATATTAATATTGCTATACCTATTTTATTTTTGTTGGCATTTTCTTCATATATTTTCTCACTCATTTATTTTCAAGTTTCATGTGTCATTTTGTTTAAAGTGTGTCTCTTTTAAACAGGATATGGTCAGATTTTGTTTATTTGTCCAATCTAAGATTACCTATTATTTAATAAGGGAATTCAACCCATTCTGACCTAATATGATTATTGATATTATCCCTGCCATATTGTTTTTTTTATCTTTTCTATTACTATGATTCTTGTTGTTTTTTTCCCTAACAAAATTTATGGAATTGGTAGCATTTCCATATTTTATTATTTGTTCTATAGTAGTGTTTTTGGAAGTTTTATGTTATATCTCACATTCTAGTGGTTAACCTTAATTTCTTAAAAATTACTCAAACCCTTATTTTCCATATATTTTGAGAATTTATGATTGTTTATATCTTCATCATGAAAAAGACAACAACCATACAACATTTTACCTTCCTTTTCTCTTTTCTCCTAAACCCCATAATGTTCATGTCGAGATCATCTGGGATTTAGTTCCATATTTTTTTAAGCAATAATAATTATTTAGATTTAATTAAAATTTTTACTGGTTCCTTTGCTCACCATTGTTTCTTTTACTCCGCATCATCCCCTTAGATTCATTTTTCATTTTGCTATAAGTACATCTGCCAGTAATTCATTCAAAGATAAATCGCAGTTGGGGAAATATCTGTCTTTGCATGTCTGAAAAATATCTTCCATTTGCAACAGCCCTCACCTCTCCAACTTAAATTTTATTATTTCTTAGTATAATATTCTTGTTTCCAAATTATTTTGTCTCATAAATTTGAAGCTAATCCATTACTATTATATTTGCTAATATTGAGTATTTCTGAGGAGCAATCTGGTACTGGCTTGGTTCTTATTCCTGTGTAGGTAGCCTGCTTGTTGCTTTAGAAACTCTCACAGACTTCATTTTCTTTATCCTTGGAGTTCTGGAATTTAGCATGATGTGTCTTAGGTATGATTATCTTTTATCAAGCTATCTTTCCCAGTGACTGGTATGTGATTTTTATTAGAATATTTTTATCTTTCCTCAACTTTGAGAAATTTTATACTATTATTTGTTTTTAGATCAATTTCCCTTTCAATTTTCTTTGTTCTTCTTTAACTCCTAGTTGCTCTGTTTTCTTGGGCATTAGTCCTGATTATGGAGTTTAGTGACTCCATTTTGTGGTGCTGTTTTCCCCTAAATGGTTGTAGATTTTTGGTTAGTGCTCACCTTGAGTTTTGAGAACCTCTGTTTGCCTCTAGATGACATTTCTTTGTCTCACAGCTTGCATGCTCATCAAGATTTTGAGACAGGACAGGCCATACCGCTGAGTAGAATGTGTAAGTAGCTCATCTTCTGGGTATGGAGGCTTCCTATTTCTCCTGCATGTGGCCAACCACTTGGGTCCCTGCTTTGATTCTCCAGCCCAAGCACTGAAAATAATCGTTCTAGTCTGGGGAACCCACCTATGCTACCCACTACCTGATACCATTACACAGAAGAGAATTAAGGGATAAAATGACTCAGCTGCTTAAAATAGGATACCCTAACAATTAATGATTTTTCCATGGCTTTCATTCACCACCTGTATCTCCTATCTTTGGGCCAGGAGGGAGATTTTCTGGAGTCATACCTACCTTATTCAGCCATCCCCTACTAGGTATGTTTTAGGCTGTGCTTTTCTCCATTAATCTTATTCTCTCTACCTTGTGACTCAAAAGGATCCCCCCAAATTTATGATATGCAAATACACTTCTTATTTTTAATTTCTGTTATGGAGATATCAATTTCAAACATATATTTTCTTCCATTTATGGGGATTTGGGGTTGGAGGAGAAATCAGACTTGTGAGCCTAGTCTACCTTTAGTCGTTTTCTATAGGAATAGGCCAGCTATAGTCATAACTCTTTCTCTTCACTGGAGAAACACCTATGATACAGAAACAACTTGATAGGAAGTGCTTCATACAAATTGTGAAATTGTGAGCAAAGTTTAACAGCCCATAAGATGATGGTTTGTGAGGAATGACGTTGGCTCAAAGGGAGTGATTCTAACAGACCACAAGAAAATGACCTGCAATTGGTTTTAAAGTTTGGTAATGTTAAACTCCGAGTCCAATCCAGATACGGTGCAGAATGTACTAAAATCCTGGACAACTTTGTAGGCTGATTGTCCTCATAGAACATTGATTTAAGAGGCCTATGGTCGGGGCTTCTATCTCAAAGGAACAAAGAAAAAGGTAGTTTTATAATTCAAACTCATAAACATTCAAATCTTAAAAATTCATGGACTTTGGTCATATTGGAAATGGTAGTGGTCAGGAAGTTTGGTGGAGATGGGGAGAGATTGTTTTGCAGTGTCAGAGTAGCTTCATTAAAGACAAAGGGAGAAGTGATTTGCAGCCGAACATTTCAGATTCACTGTAAAATTAACGTACATGCCTGATGGGTTCTCATTTAATACAACTGAGAGTGGGTGCTTGGTAAAGCACCTAAAGGTGAAACAACTTAATAAAATTAATCTATAGTGCTCCAAGTTCTTAGGTACTGCAAGTCTTCAATGACGCATTTTTCATTAAGTGGCCGGATAAATATAATTCTCTATGTTAGGAAGTCTGAGTCCTTATCCTTATTCTAATTTATTCAAATTAGAAATAAAGAACATAGTTAATGACTCATCGATGTTGAGAAGACAAAGGAGAGGACATCGTTTTTATGGTGGTCTCAGTGGCTAGATGAAGAGGGGTGGTATGAGTCCGGTTGGGCTTGAACAAACAGGAGTTCTTCCAGAACTCATTTATTCCTTCAAGACATCTCTGCCCAAGTTGGAGGGGCTACACAAATTCCACGCTACCCCATTTAACTCCTCTAATATATGTTAAATCTCTGCCTTTATGTAAGGGCTTGACTGAGCAGGAAAAAGGGATTTGAGCTAGAGCTTGACCTTTGTGTTTCTGTTATGCTTTGCAGAGTAATCCCAGCAGGGAAAAGAACAGAGGAGGGGCAGGGCCAGCCTAGCCAGTGTTATCTTTGTGCATGTTGGCGGGGGTGGGGGGCCGTGGGGGGTGGTGGAGAGGTTAATGGGCAAGCACCTGCTTGGGTTAATGTGAAAAGGATCATGGGACAAGGCCTCTTATCCCAAAATATATGCTTCATCTGCCTGTCCCTTTTACCAGAGGTTCCCAACATTAGTTAGTCATTCAGTCCTTTGGAGAAATGGAAATCTCCTTTTAACACGCAAACATTCCTAAGAGGTATAAATTATTTGTATCTCACAAGTCTTCTCAAGCTCTGGAGTCAGACAGGACTCATGTTCAAATTGTCACTTGTCTTGGGTATATTCTTAACCTGTGTTCGCCACAGTTTGCCCATCTGTCAAATGGGGATGATAATGACCACCCGAAAGGCTGATGTGTTAAACGAGAAGAGCCAATGTGAAAGTACCTGGGAAAATGCCTGATATGTAAGAAATGTGTCCTTACCTTCTCCCACTTGATTTGCATCAGTCAACTGAGGAGGGAGGTGGCAAGAATGGGTGCAGAAGTGGCTCCCAAAGAATCTAAAGGAGTCGGGCCCAGGCTGGGAAAGCAAGAAACAGAAAGGTGAACTCTGCTCAGAATTATGTCCAGCGTTGGGATAACTGTGGATCGAAGACCTGGAGATAACATGCTGCAGCAGTTCAAGCCTGCTGTTAAGTAGCATGATGGCTCAAAAGAGAGCTGCATGGCTTAGCCTTGGCTCTCAACTTAGTGGAGGACTCTGCTTATTACTCATATGATATTGGGAATGTTATTAATCTCACTGAGCCTTAATTTCCTTCTCTGTAAAATTAAGAATATAAAGAGCCCTCCTTAAAGTTATTGTTAGGCTTAAATGAGTTACTATGCACACAATCGTTGGCACAAAGTAAGTGCTCAGTAAATGTAACTTGTCATTAATATCATCAGTATCCCATTATTATTATTATTATCTTCTAGGGTTAATAAACTATTCGGAAGTTCCAGAGCACTCAATCCTAGAGCCAGATTTCAGATGAATTTGGGGGAAACCGAAGATTTTTTCTAGTGTTATCCTACTTCTTGTTTCAGGATCTTTTTAGGCCTAGTGGTACCCCCTCCCCAAAGGGTTCAGGGTCCTATTTCCCTTTCTAGTTTTTCCTTTTTAATATTTGCCTTTTCACAAACTCTGCTTTCAGAGTTTCTGTAGGGAAGATTCCAACAGTAGTTGAGATTAATATATGAATGAATATTAATTCAAATCCTGCACCTTCCATTAAATTTACACTTTTATTAAGGGCAGCCCCTTAATTTCGGAGTCCATTAGTTGTTTTATTCCCTTCAACTCCAGGGATAGATTAGCAATAAACAAGTGGCTCATATACAGACTTTTATGGTCAATTTGTCATACAAACTAGAAAATGAAAAACAGCTTGTGATGGAATGATGGAAGAAGTTCAGATTGACATGACCAGGGCATGTGAGGAAAGACCTGGGCCCAAAGAGAAACATTCTAATAAACCAGGAAAATGACTTTTTAACCCCCATTATTCACTGACGTCAAACCAAAAAGTACAGGCCTTGGTGCTGAACAAGCTTGAAAGTTTACCTGTTAAAATTTGGGTTTCTTTTCAGCCAGGCAAATGGGATGGAGGGAGTTTGACAATATACATTTTAAAACCCAAATCAGAGGGATGTTGAGGTTCATCTTGACCTTTTTCTTTTATCATTTCCTTCCCTAAAGGACTTTTAATCAGGTGAATGTTATGATTAGAGTCAACAGAGGATGAGAAGGCGTGTTGGACACCAGAATCACCTATGAGATTCTTTAAAGGAAAAGGTGGTAACCAAATGCTCTTTCAAGCTAAAATTCTCAGAAACACTCCAAACAAATTATCCCTTAGTTGACTCATATGATTTTTCTCTAATTTAAGTAGTTCCCTACTAATATGTCCAATGCTTCTAAAGAGTTTAGATTGCTGAGGTTCAGAGAGGTGAGTGGGATGATGTATTTTGTGATTAAGCAGCTTGGTATATTAAAGTGCCATTGTTAAAACATGAGCTGTAAATGCTCTTGTCTATGCATCCCTCTTGCTCCCTTGTTCCCCAGTGATCTCTCTTGTGCCCTCTGATGGTGTTTACTTTTTTCTGCCCTGTGTCTCAAAACTTGTTTTCGTAGATTTGTGTGTGTGTGTGTGTGTGTGTGTGTCCGATTGAATCAGACAACAAAAATTCTTACTGTGGTGTGAACGAATAAAGAAACCCAGCTCAAAAAGATATTTGCATTTTAATAAAGGATATAAAATTCTAAAGATAGAATTTCAGGCACTAGTAATTATGGAGGAGGGGGCTTCTTGGCCACATGGAGGTTTATTATGTTTCCTTTTACCATGTGCCTGAAATATTTAATTAGGCTCTAGTCACATCTACTTGGCCTTCTTAATCATCTAGTTTAGATAAGAGGTTATAGGTACCAGGCAGTAGCTGATGAGAAGAGGCTCCCACTGTGTTAGCAGTAGACTTAGCAAAATGTGGCACATCTAAGTTATTAATTGCCTTTAAGCAGGCTTTGTTCACCAACAGAGGAAGTTGAAACAGTATCTGGCATTCATTCTACATGTATTCAGCAAGTGCTATTATGTACCAGGCACAGTGTTAGATGCTGGGTTACAAAGATTAATAAAGTGTGGTTCTTTTCTTGTAAGAATTCAGAGTCTAGTGGGAGAGACAAGTAAACATTAAAAAATATAGAGTGATTGGTCAACTGGCTAGCCACTTGAATAAAATATCTGGATCCCTACCTGACCCTACACCAAAGTAAATTCCGAATTGATCAACGATTTAAATATTAAAGAAGGAAAAACCATAAGGTACTAGAATAAAACATGGTGATTGCTTTTATTATCTTGCAAAAAGGAGACCTTTCTAATTAAGCATGCTACAAAAACCAGATACGATAAACATTGATAGATTTGACTATAGAAATATTATCATTTCTGTATGGCAGTGATAAATAAGCAAGTCAAAAGGCAAATGACAAGCTAAGAAAAAATATGCATTACATATAGGACAATGGACTACTTTTGGAAGATATACCCAAAGCTTTTATAATTCATGAAGGGAAAAGACTCTATAGAAAATTGGATAAAGAATTTTAACAGAAAAAGAAATATAAATGCCCAATGAATATAAAAATTCTGCTCAAATTTGCTTATAATTATTTATGGACAAATCAAAACAATGAGATATAATATCCTCCTACCAGATTTAAAATATGATGAAGTTTTATAAAACAATGTTTTGAGGATATAGGAATGCTCTCAAGCACAATCAGTTGAAGTAGAACTTGGAGATATATTTTTGGAGGGCAATCTGCCACATTTATAAAGAATGTAAAAGTCCACATCCTTCAACCCAGAAATTCTAGTTCTAAGAATTTATCTTAAAGGCATATTCACATAAATAAGCAAATATACATTTGTAAGAGGATGTTCATTGCAACGTTGTTTCTAATAGCAAACAAAACCAAAGCAAAACAAGAACACCAGAAAGAAACCAAAACAATAATAGAGAAAAAGACAGTCTCCTCAATAGGTAAGTAAATCATGGTACATCCGCCCTTTGAATATTATGTAACAGATTAGAAAAAATATATACACTGATATGGGAAGCACTCCAAGGTAGACAGAATGAAAAAAGCAAGGTGAAGAACAGTATGATCCCATCTGTGTGAAAACAAAACATATACAGATATTTTTGTGTATGCATTAAACAATTCTGGAAAAATACACAGGAAACTGTTAACAGAGATTACATCTGGGGATTAAGACCATGGTAGGAGAGATATAGAAATATTCTACTTTTCACTTAATAATCTAGTGTACTGTTTGCATATTTTAACCGTGTGCATTTATTATTACTTTTGTTTTTATTACTGAATAAATATTATTTGGATGTAAGTGAAATATAATACATGCCAACTATAATGATAGCACATGTAATATGTATAATAGATATATAAGTATATAGATAGAAGGCTAGACAAATATGCAAGCTATTCTAACAGCACAAAGAATGGTCACCTAAGCCAGACTATATCACTGTTACAGTCTGAGGCAGGGGAAGGCTTACTGGAAGGAGATGGCATCTGTACTGGATTTTGATTGATGACAAAGAATTAGGTGAAAAAGAGAGGCGTAGGGGTTATTGTAAGAGAATAACTAGATGTTATTCTATATTCTTTATGTTATTGCAGAGAAGTTGTTTGGGGCTGGAGTGTGGTAGAGGATGTTAGGATAAAGAGTGGATGTAATTGAAGTAGGAGGTGGAGCTTGGGACTGGAGATTATGAAGGGCTTTGTCTGTCATGCTAACTGTATTAAACTAAAGTCTCAGAGACTGATTTTCTTGAAAACGATGAACTAAAAGATTCACACTGTGGTGTAAATGAATCAAAACAGGTATTTGCATTTTAATAAAGGACAGAATGTTCCAAAAGTCCAATTTCAAGCATTAGTAATTAGGGAGGAGGAATCTCCCTCAGGTCTCTCAATTCACACATTTATGAGAAGATGACACACCTGGTTGTCTGGATACCAGACTGTTCTACACAGTGGGGAACCTGCCATGCTACTGGAGGTGGGGGAGGATTCTATTTTCCAGAAGCCCCCTGGTCTAAGACTGGCAATAAGAGGCTAGAGAGAAAGGGTGGCTCCCATGGTAACCAGCCAGCTGTGTACAGAACCCTGTGACATTTGCTGCTGAGAGGGACCGGAAGGCAAACAGGTGTCCTAACCAGCTAGGTCAGCTGATCTCCCTCCACTGTCACCACATGGGACAGAGGAAAGTGCACAGGTTTTATAATCAAATAGATCTGGCTTTTCATACTAACTTTGCCACTTGCTAGCTCTATGACTCTGGGCAAGTAACTTAATCTTTCTGAGTGGCAAGTCCCTTGTAGGGTTGTGTGAAATAATACATATTCAGCATTTAGCACAGCGCCTGATGTGTAGAGAGCAATCGATAAGTGTTAGCTTTTCTAGTCACGATTATTCCCTCTTCCGTCTAAGGATTACTATAGTCTTTGTCATATTAATGAAATTATCGTTATCTATTCTTACTTGTGCTTCCTCCCAGAACATTTGTCCTTTTTCTCCAGAAGTCCACCAAATATTACTATTACTATTCCTTCTTCCCTATGAGCCCATGGCGGACTATTGTTCCTGTTATTATTGTTATGATGGTCACTTATATTATTTGTTCTTTCCTGTGAGCCTTCTAGAATTAGACTCCTCATCCTGTCTCCGCCTCAGGACTTCTCCAGGCCCCACCACTGGAGGGGGCAGCAGAGCTGACGCACCGTTTCTTCCCTCCGCAGCGGCCCCTGCTCGCGCAGATGTAGAAGAGAGGCCAAGAAGGCAGAAGTGAAAGGATTTCTGATCTCTGTCTCCTGTCTTACCCTTCCTTCCTGTGCCGGCAAAGGTCCCAGGGGCTCCTACAGTTTTGGGTTTGTTTCCTCTGCTCCTTTCCTCCTTAGTGAAGCGATTGAAATAAATAAACCCGACCCATAGGTTGGAAATAAGTCAGCCCTACTTTTTCCAGAAAGCATAGGAGGACCTAGGCATAAAGAGAAGGTGAAAGAATTCCTCAGATGTGCATGGAGTCTATGAACCCCAGACCCAGAATTTCTGAGAAGGTACGAATATAAGATAATAAGAGTCACTTTGCTGTACTCAGCTCTTGCAAGGTGTTAAGCACATTACATCCCTACTGCACTCATGTGAATTGGCTACTCTTACTATTCTCCTCCTGCGGATGAGGCCATGAGAAATTAAGCAACTTGTCCAAGGTCACAGGCTTGTTTGGCTCTCTGGGCCAGCAACTTTAATCTCTACCCTAGGTTGCAGTTTACAGAAAAAGAAAAAAAAACTTGAAGTTGAGCAAGCCTGGGGCAGAGACAGCTCAAGGTTACTTCTATTCATATTTCAGTTATTACCTCAGGTTGTGATTTTTATAATTTTTCTCTTGTATTTTCCTTTTAAATTTGTTGTGACTTGTAGCCTTCAACTTTTGTTTCCCATTAGTATCTTTTGAGCCTCATTAATTGTTGTCTCTATGGTTTCTAAGAGAAGAATGTAGAAAAATAATTAAAGCTACCATTTATTAATTACCTACTGCGTGCTGGGCACTTTACATACATCATAACTAATCCTCACAACAACTCTCAGGATCGAGTACTATTATTATTCACTTCAATTTTACAGAAAAAGAAAACTGAGGCGCAGTACATTTTAGTGGTTTGCCCAAGGACATGCAGCTGGTAAGTGGCAAAGTGGAAGATTCAAACCCTGGGCTTTATCACTCATGTTCTTCATCATAAAGCCGACTGTTTGTTTACCACGCTGCCTCAAAAGTGTTCATGGCTTGCATTTGGTCAGACAAGGAGAAAGAAAAGAATCATTGCGCATTAGCCTTGGGAGGAGGATGAGTGGGGACTGATTAAGGGAGAGCACAGACAATGCCCAGGGCCCACGGAGGACAGAGGGGAATGGTGAGCTGTTGGCAGACTACGAAGCATCCCCAGGGTCTGTATCAACAAATTTCTCCTCTTGGAGATGTCTCCTTTAATAGGGTGACCCTTGAACCACTGAGAGGCATCTGGAACTAAGATGTGATATAAGAAGGGTTTTTTTTTTCCCCTCTCTCTGAGACTACCAGGCTGATAGAAGATTTAGAATGAAATGTTGTTGGAAGAACTATGTGAGGTTTGAAAGGGATTAGGAGTAGGGACAAGCTCAGCAAGCTCAGTTCTGAAGAAGGGGAAGGTAAATGAAATCTTTGGGAGCTTCTCCAGAAGTGGATGAATCTCCGGAAAATCTGACAGGGCCTTTGCCAAAAAGCACTTAGGAAACACTAATTCTCCCTACCAAGTCTTCCCTTTTTAAATCCTCTAATGTGTGACCAGTGTGCAAAGAGAAGGGATTTGCCCAAAGTTGACTCTAAATGTTGTAAAATGGTCAGCAGTATAATAATGGTGACTCTCTTAGCAGGCCTCAAAGTGGCCATTTTCCATGTTGTCCCAAAGGATTGTCAGGTCTGGCGCCAGCAAGAATTGCTACCGAGGGAGGAATTTTGCCTAGAACTTTTTTGAGACCTGCCACCATCCAGTCTGCTTTTTGTTCCCCTTTAAGCCTGGCCTCATTTGGCTGTTCTCCCTCTGGTATGCCCCTAGCTGGAGTGCCAGCCAAGATGTTGCCCTTCACACACCCCACTCGCAGCCCGATATGCTCGCTTCCTTTGCTTGGCTGCCAGGGAGAGGATTTATATCAGGATTGCTCAACCAAGAAACACTGAGTTCCATAAAATCCTAACGTTTGCTTTCTGTTACATTTTTGCTATATCATAGTCTTGAACTTCAACCTTTATGTCAGGGAATCTTTGTGGAAGAGTCTACCTTTTAATGACTTGTCTTTATGTCTTAGGTTCAATAGTCTGTGTCTCAAATTCTTTTAGATGCCTGAGCTAGCCTGCCTCTACTCTTATTGACTGGCTATCAAAAACATAGGGCTTGCTTAACAATAAAGCATAGTCCATTTCATGTGTGTACTCACTCTGATCAAAACAGAGATGTTTATTATAAGTGGAGTTATCTATGGAGGTCCAAGCCAAACCACAACCTGGCCATCTCTATAGTACTTTCTAAATTGTTGTACAAGTGGTAGTCATATAAAATACCCATTGGGAAAAAGTGAGTTTTTCTTGCTACAAAACTATTTCTAACGTAACCTTCCTCCCACACTTGCCACCCTTCTGGCCCATCAATTATTGTAGTAGGCAGCAGTAGGGAAGCAAAAGTAACCCTAATATCACCAACATTAAAATATAGTCTCTTAGGGATTACAGCACTTCCAATACTCTTCATTAACATTTTACCAAACATGAGTGTCTTTATGCAGAGACCTGCAGCAGGCAGATGAAAACCTACGCTTCAGCAGTTGCATGAGTGAGTGGATAATTTTTGAGTCCTAGCTTTAGAAGAGTGTTCTCAGTCTTGATTGTGCAAGGAAATAACCTGAGGAGCTTTAGAAATACTGATTCCTGGCTCCCAACCTCAAAGATTCTGATTTATTTGATCTGGGGGGCTCTCTGGGAATTTTTAAAAGCTTTTTAGGTGATTCTAGTGTGTAGCCAAGGTCTAGAATCATTAATCTAGAGCCTTGTTACAGAAAGTATGGTCTGTGTACCAATGGCATGAACATCACCTGGGAGCTTGTGAGAAATACAGCACCTCAGGCCTACCCCAGACCTGCTTAATAAGAATCTACATTTTAACAGGATACCCTGGTGATTCATATGCACATTAAAGTTGAGAATCACTGCTCTAGGGAAAGTGTCATTGAAGAAGTGCCAGTTCTTGTAAAGCATGCCCTGGAAAGAATGCTTTAGCATAGTCAACCATCCTGCCTGTTGGTGTTCTGGAATTTTAAAAATATGACATATAAAACCCTATGACCTCAATAGCAGAAGGAGTGTCTAAATCACTCTAACAAAGATGAACTCTTCCACTTCAGAAAAATGAGGGGAAAAGGTAGATGACTTAGTATCCAGTGCTGTTTCTTTATGGTCTGTCTTGTAAGCTTGGATACCTCTGTTGATAGTCTTCAAGGACTTTTGGATAAGGAGAGAGGTGTCAAAAGATGAAATAAAACAATGATTTTTTTTTTCCCATGAAGCAAGGGGAAACCTACAAATGCTAGCCTGGTGAGTTTGACGTTGATCCCCAGCAAACTTCTAGAAGGGATTATTAGGAAGATGATTTCTGAGCCCTTAGAAAGAGACTTGGTAATCACTAGGAACCAGCATGGGTTCATTAAGAACAAGTCATGCCAGACTAAGCTCATTTCCTTTTGGATGGGCTTACAAGAAAAAGTTGCAAAAATCATTTACCTGGGCTTCAGCAAGGATCTTAACAAATACTTCTGTGATGTCCTTTCAGACAAGGTGGAGAAATGTGAACTAGCTGATAATACGGATAGTTGAATGTTTAACTCATTAAGTGATCATATATAAAATGTGCGGACTTGATGAATTATTGCAAACCCAGAAAGACACTTGGATAAAGATGAGGTGTTGACAAAATTTGGGATAAAGACCAAGCTTGGAGGGATATTTGTGTACATTGTACAACAGAAAATAACAATGCTCATTGTTATCATCATCAGGTCTTATATTGGCATAATACTTTTCTAATTACAAAGCACTTTAACATATAGTGCTTCATTTGATCTTCACCACAACCCTGCAAAATTAGGATAGTGATTATCTCCATTTTACAGGTATGAAAATTAGATTGAAAGATAAACTAATTTGCCAAAGGGACAAATAGTTATAAAGATGAACATCAAAAAACAACTCCTACTCTAATATAGTCAGGGCAAATGTAAAGTTGTATATTTCAGCTCCAAAATTAACTGCATAAACTCACAGCGAAGGCAAGGCTTAGCAGTACTTCTATAAAGGACATGGGAATTTCAGTTAGTTTCAAACTTAGTATGAGCACACAGTATTAGGTGGGTGCTAAACATGCTACTGAGATCTCAGGGTTATGTTAATGAAAGTATAACATCTATCACATTGGAGGGGATAGTTTCATTGTATCCAAAGTTGATCAGAGCATCTCTAAGGTATTGTTTTATTTTGGTTGCTGCATTTCAAAAAATGCAGATGTTTTACTTGGAAAAGAAAGACTTAAGGAAGAATTTTTTGTTACACATTTTCTGTGGGCCAATGGGTATGAAATCTGGAATAAGGCAGATCTCAGGACATTAAATGAATTTCCTTAACATTGCAGGTACCTACAATGATTGATAGAAAACTACTTCCTATAGATAGTAAGTGTCTCCCACCTCCCATCCCACTCCCACCTCTAAAAGGGTTCAAGCAGAGGTTGGTCAGCCAGTTGTGTGGTATGTTGCAGAAGTTTTCATATTGTATCATCTCTGGTGACCCTTCCAATTCTAACATTCTACACATCTAGAATTCCTTCACTAGGTCTGGGTAAATCCAACTGGTCAAGTCCAACTGTGGGGCATCAGTTGATGAATTCCCCAGGACTGACTGCTGGGGTCAAAATGGAGCAATGGCTTGAGTAATGATCATGCAAATTAAGGGATCATTGGCTACTTTTGACAAGTTTCTTGCCACATGACACCTTTTGCAGGAGAAATCCTCAAAATTAATTCTGGTCTCTGATATACATTCTGCTATCCCATGATTTCATATAGATTATTCTTAGACCTTTTGCATATGGTACCAAAGATGGCCTTCTGAAATAACAAAGGATTTCACTGCAAAAGTCATCCTTCATAGGCCAATAAGTCATGTGAATGGTTTGAATTTCTCCACAAATGCTTGCCACACGTGGTTGAAAACATGACTCTAGCCAGGATCCTGTAGAGTTAATTTACCACATGATATGATAGTTCTGGCTTAGGGCCCGTTGTTGGGAGTGGAGGGGTGGGCTGAGGGAACATCTTTCTTCTCCAGGCCTGTTGCCACCAGTCATGTGGTTTCCATTTCAGGGATTTCCCTGAATGGGGGTCATCTAGTCACATTGGCTCCCTCCTCAGCTGTAGAAGCATTTTATCACTCTCAGAGAGGGAAGTTGAAAGAATTTGGTCTATAGCAGAGCAGAGTGGCATGGAGTCCTAGTAGGGAAGCAGAAAGATCAAGACTAAGTTTGGATATACATAAATCTTCCTGCTTAGTAAGCCTAGAAGTCAGCTTCCATGGATAAGAAGGGGAACTGGACTGGATTTCCAAAGGAGGGCCGCAGGTTTAGCATTGGACAGTGGACAAAGAGTTAGACTGAGGCATCCCCTTCCCTTGAGAGTGCAAGGTCAGGATCTCAGAGAAACCTAAGACAGCATAACTTAGTGGTTATAAACACAGCTCTGAAGCTAGACTGCCTGGGTCCAAATCTTGTCCCTAACGCTTGCTAGCTGTGTGACCTAGACAGCTTGCTAAACTTCTATGTGCCTTTATTTCCTCTTTTGTAAGAAATGTGAACAATGATAGTACCTACCTCATAGATTTGTTGTAACGATTAAGATGTGTAATAAATGGAAAGCCCTAGAACACAGCCTAACAAATATAATTGTATATGAGTGTTTGTTCAATAAAATACATAAAAGAGTAGGAGGAGAAGGTGGTCAATTTAGTAAATATTTATTGAATATCTACTATGCTCTAGATACTGTGCTACCTAAGGTTTAGTGCAGAAAGCAGGAAAAATGGAACTCTAATTCTAGCTCTGTCCTTGGCTATGAACCGGGTGGCCTGGGAGCATGGTACTTAACCTCTCTGAGCCTCTATTTTTTCACATTTAAAATGAGGACAATAACAGGTAGAGGCCTCACACACAGGGCTGTTATTAAGAGTAAATTAAATAGTGCCTATAGGTGTGACATACAGAAAGGAGCTCACTAAGTGGTCATACAGGACTTCTGCAAACTGGTACCTGTAGGATTAAACCTAACGGGAAGAAATGGTAAGTCTTACATTTTAGATAAAAACTCAATTGAAAAATAACACATCACTTGCACAAGTAAAGGCCAAGAAAGGATTGAATTGGCAAGAGCTTATGTGAAAAAGAGCTAGTGGTTTTAGTTGACCACAAGTTTCCTATGAGCCAACAGTGTGATCTGGCTGTCCAAGGACTAATGTAATTTTAGATGGCATTAATAGAAATGTTGAGTTGAGATCCCAGAAAATAATTGTTCCCTGTCTTCTGTACTCTGTGCTGATCAGGTCACTGCAGATATATAGGACTATTTCCTGCATACAGTGTTTCTGGATGGATAATAACAAACTCATTGATAAACAGCCCAGAAGTAACGACCTGGGTTGAGAGGCATTTGCAAAGTCTTTTTCTTTCTTTCTTTCTTTCTTTTTTTTTTTTTTTTTTGAGGAGGAGATGAAAATAATCCAGGGAGGGAACACTAAGGCAATATCTGACACAGTTCTTTCTTCTAATGAACATGTTTACAGAGCACACTCCACATCCAGTCTGTCAGAAAATCCTGTTGGTTCTTTCCTCAAATTATGTCAATAATCCCATCGTTTCTCATTGCTGCTTCTGCTACTGTACTGACCTAACCCAGCCTGTCTTGCCAAGATTATTGCAATAGCCTCCTTGCAAACCTCTCTGCTTTCACTTTGCCTCCTTGGTCTGCTCTCTACAGAGCAAGCTGGAGAGCCCTATTTAATTATAACTGCAGTGGCTTCCTATTTCATTCAGAGTGTAAGTCAAAGTCCTTACAAAGACCCACAAGGTCTCTCTTGTCCGGGTTCCCATCACCTCTCTGACTTCATCTCCTTCTACTCTCCCCCTACCTTACTCTGCTCCAGCCACACTAGTCTACTCACAGTTTCTCAAATCAGCCAGGAATCAGCCAGGCATTCTCCTGTCTCAGGGCTTTTCTACCTGTTGTTCCCTCTGATCAGAACCCACTTTGCCTAGATATTTGCACGGCTTGCTCCTTCGCATCCTTCAAATCGTAACTTAAATGTCACCTTCTCAGTGAGGTCTTCTCAACCATCCTTTTCAAATTGCAGCAACTTCCCCACAAAACACACTTCTGTATCTCCTTTCTCTTCTTTATTTTTCATCACAGCATTTATCATCATCTAGTATTCCATATAATTTATTACCAATTAAATTAATGCTCTTTTTCCCACACTAGAAGGGTAGGGATTGTTGTTTGACTCTCTCACTACTGTATCCAGTGCCCCAACAGTGTCTGGCATATAGCAGGAAGCCGATAAATATTTGTAGATTAAACAAATATATAAAATAGATGAAAGGGTTACTCTGATTAAATCTGGCAGGGGTGTAGTAGGCATGAATTCTGCCATATCCAGAACCTGAATAATTGAGAGTTAACTTCATAAATACATTTACACACAAATGTTAGACAAACTCTGCAGTGAGATCTACAGGACTCAAGGAGGATGAGTCTTATTTTCCAAACTTTGGAGGACTATCGTGTGTAAGAAGTAGATTTCGTCTACTTCTTGCAACTTAAATCAGGACTAGAGCCATTGAATATGAAGGGAATACACACAGGCAGATGTGGAATCTCAATTTGAGATTCTCAGGTTGCCTCATGAAGTGGTGATCTCTTTATGTTTGGAGGTATACAAAAAGAGGCTGTGTGTCTACCTATCAGCTCTGCCATAAAGGAGATTCTGCACTGGGTGGAAGATGGACCAAACCACCTTGACAATCTTTGTAGCTCTGAGATGCTTGAGCCAAAGGTATGTGAGTCCAAGGATCTGGGGTAATTTACATTTGCTTTTTAGAACTTGGGAGAGGTCTTTGGCCCTTCTTTCTAGAGTCCCAGAGACGAATTCTCCTCTCAAATGTTCATTCCACCCTAATTGAGATTCCCTTTCCCAGAAATTACCTGATGCTGGGCTGATGATTAGAGACCAGCCAGGGGTAAAGGAACTGATTCCCATGGCAACCAGGTTGAAAAAACATACCATGTGGAGAATTGTCAGTAACAAGCTACGTTTGCATTATAAATAGATATTTAATTCATTGAGATAGTTTGTGACGACTTTTGCATTATAAATAGATACTTAATTCATTGAGATAGCTCTAACAGCAAGTAGGAAAGTTAAATACCAAAGCCACTCTCTGTCTTTAAGTATTTCACAGTTAATTGACAACTATATTTTCCTTCTAAAACATGTAGAACTTGGCTTTCTAAGTGGAAGAACAGTATATGTGAGTGTTTTTAGAAAGCCAGCTAACAGTCCGGTGTCACAATATTTCTCACTATTTGCTTCTCACTGAAAGCTTTATCAGAATTTTCTCTGACTGTATGGATATCTCTATTCGAATCCTCTTGGCATAGGAAACTCCAGGTTCCATCACTGGATTTCACAAAATTCTTTTCCTGTCATGTTTCTCATCTTCATCCTGCTTTTCTAATTCAGAGGCTTCTCGAAATTTCAGTCCTTGGCCCTCTGCTTTTTTCTTCCCATTTCTCTTTCCCTTGGTGAACAGCTAAAGCAATTAAGTGATCACCTGCTAACTTGCACAGCTCCATCATCAGCCTTGACAATATACACTTTGGAATACCCAAAGATGGGAAAACAGAATCAAACATGATCGAAGGACTTTTATCCTAAAACTAAGGATCAAGGACAGGTCTCCTTCCAGTTGGAAATGTACAGCTTTATTGAGAGTTAGGGATGGAGAGTCTGAGGGCAGAAAGTGGTGTTCAGCAGAAAGCAACAATTAGGTTTGACTAAATTCAAATGTAAAAGCACTTTTGAAATGCAATTTTTAGAAACACCATAAGAAATTAGTATAAGCGACTAATAGAATTTCATCAAATGGAAATCAGAGTGGGCCTTTGTACTTCTGCATTCCAAAGAGCTTAATACAAATTAGTCTATAATATTCAGGGTGTTTCATTATGTAAAGATTAAGGGAAATGGGATGTATTTTTTTTCATTAACTTGCTGGGTAAACATGCTTTCTAATGCAAGAATATGGGAGTTGCTTTTTAAACTTTATCATAATCAGGGATAAATAATACACTGGGTGCTATACCCTTGTACATTGTTCTATTGAACAATGTTAGTTTAGAATTAAACAGTGCCGGGAAGCAAGGGGCTTTAGAGTCACATTCGAAGGGGTCATGATCTCCTCTAGGACCTGTAGGTCAATTCTTCTGAGATCTTAAACAAGGTTCAAGGAAATAGGTTAGCTTCTCCCTGCCCGTCCCACTTCCCTCCCCCACCCCTGTCCAAATGGCCTAATGTGTATTGAATTCCCACCTGTGCTAATCCAGGGAGAAAAGTCAGGGGCTGAGATTGAGAGCCAGCCCCCATTTAGGGTCTTGGGAGGGGACACTGGCAGGGCCCCTGTTCCAAACCACTCACTTCACCTGCTTACTCAATCACTGAGATCCCACCACTACAAGCCCATTCCTTTGGGGAAACAGGGCTCTCTTTAGGGAGGGGCAAAGTATCAGCTTTGATTAATCATTCATACTTAAGAGTGAATTAATTTATACCCTACGATTATTAGGCAAGGGCCGCAGAGCACATTTTGCCAGTTTAAAAGCTCTGCAGAGGGCCAATTCTGCTGTTTGAAAGTAGGTATACTATGGGACCTAAAAGTAACACAGTGAAAAGGATGTAAATTTGGTGTTTGTCCTCCTCAGGGTCAACTTGGAGAAAGCATTGCCATTCATTCATTCAGTCAGTCAGCCAGTAAATAATGGGATGGAAGGACAAAAGGACACTGTTCAGTGACCACATGTCAAACCAAATTGGGAAATAGCTATTTTGGAGCCCTCTCTCTTCCCCAACTGCATCCTTGAACTCTTTTCTCTGTATTAGTAGCCCCGTGCTCTCTTTTTCTGCCTCAGAGGTCAGGTCCGATATACCATTTCTGCTAAGGTGTTAGTGAACAACAGACCAATAGAAGACCACTGCCACAGTTATTGCAGTTAAATAGTGAATACTCTTTATTCAGAAGAACACATTTTTAATAGAACTTCATGCACCAGAAAATCAGTACAGTGAGGAGTTACAGAGGTGGGGAATCTCTCTTGGGGAAATACCTCACCCTAGTAGAGCTCTCAACTCCCAGAATTCCCTTGACCCAGCTCAGGTGATTAAAGACCAAGGAGCAGTAGATGGGGCTGATTTCCAGGGTAACGAGTTGAATTTACAGATCTCTGAGGGTAAAAGAGAGGAGAGGAAAGCTCTTGTAAAGGAGATTGTTACACTGGGACTGGCAGTTCCACAGAGATGCCTTGAGAGGTTGAAGTGGGAGAGTTGGTGGTGGTGCCTGCTTCTCCTTCTTGGTTACACTCTTCCAGGGCTATGGTCTGGTCTCTTCCATCTGTCTCTGAGCCCCTGTGTAAAGAAAAAGACATGACTAAGGGAACCTGAAGACAGGTTGCATGGTGGGGCTCAGATGCTAGGGGAGCATTTGGATCATTGTTTTTCCAGCAGCACTCAGTTTACAGAGGAGGCTGAGATGAGGCATTTACCTTGTTTGGAGTCGAGGCCACTTTTTCCACTCTACGGCCAGCACCACACCCAAGGCTACGATAACCACCACAATCAGGGTACTTCGGACAATGTTCCCCACGGTGCACTCCTGAGCAGCAGGCCCTGGGGTGATAAAAGAGCAGAAGCCAAAGCCACAGAGGTTAGAATGTGCATGTTCTCCTTGTTCTCGTGGTGCACTCTCACTTTGGCCTCCTCCAGGGTTTGTGGGGGAGCCATGTGTTTAGACTGCAGAGGGGTGGTCGGCGACAGAGCTTGTGCTGAGGCAGAAGCAGCCCTCATTTCCTTGGGGGGAAAGGACCTTGAAAGAATCCTGCTCACAATCTTGGAGTTAATCTGAGTGAGGTCCCACCTCCTCACCATCCTTAGGAGAAAGATGACACAGTTGAGGTCTTTGACTCTAAAGCCTGTCCCCTCTTGATGTGGGCTTTCTCCATGGGGGCTGTCTCCATGGGGACTCTCCCTGGAATCCTGGGTGTGTCATGCCAGCACTACGGAGGGATTATACTCTTACCTGCTGCCCCCACCAGCTCCACGGAATCACTAGGCTCTGACCAGACATCAGGGTAGGCCTGGAGGCGGTAGCTGCAGCTATAGTTTCCAATGCCTTTTCCTTCTAAGTTGTTGATAACAAAGTCTCCATCCTCTGAGAACTGCTGAGGTGCTTCTTCTCCGTCATGCTCTAGGACAAATTCAACACCTGGTAGGGGTCCTCGGCACTGAAGAGTGATATCCTTCCCTAGCTTGAACACGGTGCTGGGCCAGGCTGCCAGAGAGGGTTTAGGGGGCTTATCTGCAATCAACAAGGGCACAGAGTTAGAAGAAGTGGCCCTAAATCCAGCCTTTACCCCCTTATTGTTAACTGCTAAAAACAATCCAATCTAGACTCTTACTGAAGTCTCCAGGACCTTACCAGTCACCCAGATCTCCAGGGAGTCACTGTGATTTGAAGCTGCAAAGGGAGCAGAGTCCAAATAATAAACACAGCTATAGATCCCAGAATCGTCACCTCTCACTGCTGGCATCCAGAAGTCAGCCCTGTACCCTCTTGGCCTCTGTTTCTTTAAGGGCCCTTGAGTCCCCTCCTTCAACAGGACAAATGTTGAGTCTGGCAATTCTCCTTGACACTTAAAAGTCATATTTTCTCCAGGGGCCACCATGGGACCAGGCTGAGCTAATAGGCTGGGTTTGGGGAGTAAGCCTGGAAGAAATTAATTCCTGGTCAGAAAGAAAAGGTCACTTTCTAGTGCATCACCCCCAGAATTCCTGTTCAGTAAAGAGGCAAGACTATTGTTTGTCTTTCCTTGAGCTCTTTGAAAACTATCTCCTATGAACCAGTCTATTCCCTCCTTTCTACATTTCCATGCCCACTCCAATGCATCTTCCCTTTACCTGTGGCCATGAGTTCCACGGTGTTGCTAGGCTGTATCTTGATAGGGCTGCTTGAGTTAGGGTGGTAGCAGCAGCTGTAACGCCCAATGCTAGCACCGGACATATTGGTGATGGGGAATGCCCCATCATTACTGGTGGGTCCCCAGCGCTGCAGAGAAGTGGCATCTCCTTCCTTGTGCAGAATGTATCCCACTCCATGGAGTGGCCCTCGGCACCAGAGAGTAACATTCTGCCCCATGGGAATCACAGAACTGGGCTCAGCAAACAACCATGGCTTGGGGAATGTATCTGGAAAGAGATCAAAGATGTAATGTGGTGAGTATGGAAACTTATCACTCCCTGAACTAACCCTTTATCTTTCTCCTCCGGGACACAACAATTTCCCTCCATGGCCTAACCTAGCTTTCCAGGAGGAATTACCCTCCCCTAACCCTTACTTCAGTGGTTTCTATCCCAGCCCCATATCTTGTCTGTTCTTACCAGTCACCCAGATCATAAGGGGCGTGCTGAGAGATGACCCTCTATTTGACATGGTTGTCTCATAGTAGATACAGCTATAGTTCCCAGAGTCCTCTGCTCTGACGGTGTGGAGGAGGAAAGCAGCTGAGTTCCCCGAGACACTCTGCAACTGTATGGGAACCTGTGTTCCCTCCTGCAGGAGGGCGAACCTCATGTCCTGGAAAGTCCCTTCACAGTGCAGGGTCACATTTGTCCCAGGAAGTACCACAGGACCTGGCTTTGCCAGGAGAGTGGGTTTAGGGTAGAATTCTGAAATTAAAGGGATCACAGCATTAGAGAAAACCACCCCCACGTTATGCAAATAGCTTTTTTAGTATTATTATAAGAAACAATATATGCTTATTGTAGAAAATTAGAAAATATGAAAAAAACCTAACAGAGAAAACATAATTCTACCACTCAAAGATAATTCTTCTTTGTATTTCTTTGCCATATATCCTTTCTATATATGCCCATGTCCATGTAGCTATAGCTGTTTGCATAATTGGGACTCAGTGGAGTATGCGCAGTTGTGGAGTTTGATATTTTGTACTTAACTTTATATTGTAAATATTTTCCTATGACATTAAACGGCCTTTGAAAACTGTCATTTGTAATGGCTGCATAATATGCAGCTGTCATTTCAAGGTCTTCTCCCTTTCTCTGAGGGCCATCCAGCCCACCAATCTCTGACAGCCTAGCTAAAGAAAAAGTGGACATGGAGCCTAAAGCTCAAGGCCAAGCCACAAAAAGATTTCATAAATAGGGCAACGAGCTGAGCTCCTGGGATTGGACACCCCCATCTGCCTCGCTTATTTCTCCAGAAGTGAACTGCTTGCTTCCCCCCTCTTCTTTGTCACTTTTTCCTGTAATAATAACACAAGCAGCTGTCCTACATGGGACTGTTCACCATGTACCAGCTACCATCCTAAGCACTTTCTCAGTGTCTTTTTGAAGGAGTATTTCTTCCTTCGCCACTGACAGTCCTTCCTTCCATCCACTGTCCCAGGGTTGGCACCACATTTACCTGGATTTTCCCCCCTCCTAACCTGTCACCACGAGCTCCACAGTGTCGCTGGGCTCAGACCAGACAACAAAGTCATAATAGCGGCAGCTGTAATTCCCTCCATCACCAATGCCTGCCGAAATGATCAGAAAGTGAACTGCACTGGGCCCCGGCCTTGTCCAAGACTTGTCACTGGACGCTATTTCACTTCCATCTTTGTAAAGAATAAAGCTCATGTGCTGGAGAGGGGTGGAGCAATCGAAAGTCACTCGGGCACCAGGGGCCACCGCAGGGCTGGCCCATGTCTTGAAGAAGGGCTTGGGGTACAATTCTAGAAGGCAAAAACCAAAACACAACATAAAACCAAATTAAGAAGAAAAAGAAAGAAAATACAGCAAATATTGGTTCTAGGAAGCAGCTCTGCTTTCTAGAGTATTTCATTCAGAAGTAAGTGCATTTAAAAAGCAAGAGAAATCCACTTTGCAGATAGACTTCTCACACAGGGACCTCTCACCCCCAGCCCTCACCACTTCCGAGTCCTTGCTGTCATCAGGGCAGGCAATGGGGGCTAGCAAAAAGAGTAAATTTTCCTTAGGGTTCTTCTGGCTCTCTGAGCCTCAGTTTGCCCTTTTGGACAAGGGGTTGGGGAACTGGTACCTGTTCTACCTCTCTCGAAGAGTTCCTCTACAGCTAAATGAGCTAACTGATGTGAAAATAATTAGAAAAATTAAATCACCCTCCACAAACCCAAGCTATTAATAACAATTATGGCTATTAATATCATGCAGCCAGAGGCCCTGGCACTCCCAGTGCCACGCCTGCCTGGCTCTAAGATTGGACACAGGCTCCTAGGACCAGCAGCAAAGTTTGCTGTGGGGAAAGGAGTGTCTGACCCAGGGCTTTGTCTCCCCCTCCTTCCTCAGACACCCTTCTCAGCTCTACCTTGTATGACAAGCTCCAGGGGCTCACTGGGCTGAGACCACTTGAAGGGGTGCTTTTCAGTGTGAGTGCGGCAGCTATAATTGCCTGCGTCTTTATCCTCCATTCTTTGGATTGTAAAGAAGGCTTCTCTCCCAAGGGCACCAAGTTGCTGAACAGGTTCCTCTTTTCCCTCCTTATACAGAGCAAACCCCAAGCCTGCCAGCCATCCTTTGCACCGAATTTGCAGTTCCTGGCCTAAGATTGGGGGAGGAGCATCAATGATAGGTCTGGGGAGGATGTCTAGAAAACAAAATGGGGTGGAAAAGGAATCAGAGGTTTGGAGGTGCCCAGATGTGACACTTCGTGTCACTTCGTCAGCAAATAAAGAAATCCACTCTGGGCTGGCCCTTGGCTCTTCCTGTCAGTCTCTTCTCATTCTCTTTCCCACTTCCATCCCAATTTCAATGCCCCTCCTCTCCTACATGCAGCACAAGCGCCTTGGGCTCTGGATCTCTGTGCATCGTTCCCCCACTCCCAGGAACAGAGCTG
This sequence comes from Avahi laniger, assembly GCA_963575035.1. Taxonomy (NCBI): domain Eukaryota; kingdom Metazoa; phylum Chordata; class Mammalia; order Primates; family Indriidae; genus Avahi; species Avahi laniger. Next base: position 62,468 of record CAUYSK010048932.1, on the reverse strand, counting down.
AAGTCCCGGGCGAATGGGGGATCCCTCTGGGAGGACCCTCCAATTTTTCTTACCTGGCCCCACCAGCTCAAGTGCCTCACTGGGCTCTGACACAGCCATCTCCTCCCATGAATGGCAGTGGTAGCTTCCTGTGTGACTCTGGGTCAGGGCGCCAAGGGGGAAGGCAGCCCGGACTTGCTCTGTGGCCGGGCGAGTTGCGATCCACCCGGTCCCGTCCTTCAGCAGCACAAACTCCTTAGTTGAACTAGAAGGGCTTCTGCACCAGAGGGTTAAGTTCTTCCACGGGGCCAGAGGGAAGTTGGTCTCTGCCCACAGCTCAGGCTTAGGGGTTGGCGTGATTATTTCTAGAAACAGCAGAATTAATGAAGCCATCCTCCGACCCCTCTCCCCCTCCCCCTCTCTTTGCCCTTGAACCTCCTACCCAGATTACACTGCCCACCTCCCCTTTCAACCCAGATCCAAACCCTTTCCTTCCTTCCTTCCTCAGGTGCTGGGGAAAGGGAAAGCTGATGTGTCAGCTGAGCCTCAGAAAAGTGCAGAAGCTTGGAGGAAATTTTGCAGACAGAAAGGCAGAGTTGGAGGCTGAATTTGCCAGCAGCTTTAGCAAGTGCCCCTTCCTGGCTGTCCTTCCCTCCCAACCAGTCACTCCCTGGCCACTGACACTGACACTCTGTAGTTATTTCAGATCTCCAGGGAGGAATGTCCCAGTCTGGAGCAGGAAAAACTCACCATTCTCTTCTATCAATGCCCCATTGCACAGTCCTGCAAAAGAAATTGCTGCCAGGGCTCAGCCCCATCCCCCACAGGGCTTCACCCCGGCCTTCTGCCCAGGCCCCTTCCCCACCCCCTGTACTCACCACAGCAGAGAAGGGCTGTGACTATGAAGAGCATGGTGACCCCTTGAGCTGTTCCCAGCAACCAGGCTTCTCTAGCAAGACCAGAAAAAAGATGAGAGGAGTTGCTGGGATTAGGGGGAGGGCGGAGAGAAGGGGGCGGCAATTTATGTCATTGGCTTACTCACTACCCAATAGGGACTGGATATGGTCAGGATAATGGGATATAATCTTTTCTGACATTGATGACTTTCTGAGGGCCTCATCACCTACAAACTTCTTGCTCTTTCATGATCCACTTGCCCTCCCACCCCAACCCCCTCCCCAGCCTATATCATATGTCAGCTCCCCATCACCCCTTGTTAGGCTGTTGCTGGAATTCAGATGTCAGATGTAAAAATGCTTTGGTATTATCTCCAGCTTTCAGAACCCCCGAAGCTCAGTATGATCGGCAGCTCTGGGTGGTGGGTGTAGGGGTGGAGGCAGAAACCTCGAGTATTTCTCCGTCATCAAGTTTAAGTTTGGAAGCAGTTATTGTTATGGCAGTATTGGTCCTCAGACAGATCTGCCTCACCTGCCTAGGCAGGTGTGATGAAGGGTTGCCTAGGCAGCCGCGATGAATTACGTAGAAGATTGTCAGTGAGCTAAGCTTGTCAGAGAGTGGAATCTCTCTCCCCCCACCTAGATTATACTAGAAATGTGCAACAGCTTTGGATTATTGGTCCTGTACAATTAGATCATAGGAAGCAAAAATCCATTTGACAATTTTTACTTAGCAAACACTGACCCTCCTTTCTGGTCAGGAGAATGTGTGTTCCCAAGCTGCTTTCTCTGAAATCTGGTTTCTGATCTTATCCTTTGTTGCAGTGGTCCTGGGCTGGGGTCAGGCACTTAAAGCTACATTCTTTTCTAATCCCTGGCTTGGAGTATACCTTAATGTGTATCGGACTCAGGACAGATACTGGGAAGAACTAGAACTTGGCTCCCCTGAAACTTTTTGAAAACTCAAAGGGTAGTGGTTTTTGCAGAAGACTTAGGTGGCTCCCCTCTGGTTGCCCAAGCATTCTGTCCCTCAGATCCCAGTGGAAAACACAGACACACATAATCATAGTCATCATACATTGTGTATTGAATGCTTCTAGACACACAAAAGTCTACGATCACAGTGGGGGGTGGGGTACAGCCAGAAGCAGGGGATTAGGGGAAGCAGGTAAGGTGTTCAGGAGCTGAGGTCCCCACCAGGTTAGGAGCTGTCATTTCTCTTCTCATTCCCAAGCGGAGTAGTCTGAGCACAAGCCATGGGGATCAGAGAGGTGGATGGCCCAGAGGACACCAAAGGATCAAAGGAAAAGGTAGGAGAATCTTTTTGGCTTGTCAGTTTGTGGGTCAGAGGAAACAGTCTGATTCCCTGGCCCAATCCATCGCCTCATCAGATGCTCATCCAGGTTAAAACTATATTCCCAGAATTCTCTGCACAGGTGGTTGGAGGCCAGAGTGGCAGAGATACTGGTTTCTAAGGCAACTAGTATGGACCACAAAGCTCTTTAGCCCTTGAGAGATAGGAGTAAAGGGTGAAAAGTTGGGATGGGAGTTGGGTAACAATTTGGGAGACAGGACAGCATGGCTTCTTGCAAGAGAAAAAGTACAGACCAAGTTAATAGGAAAGACATCAACCATTTCTGAGGGGCAGGGTGCTTTGGGGGGAGATTTGGACATCCTCCTTGGGGGGGATGTCAGTCAATGCAGTTCTTATTACTTCTCCAGTCTGTAAGAATTATGCACTTCTCCACCCTCTGGCTTGGGTGCTGACCCTTCTGTGAGGTGAAAGAGAAATAGCGGAAGTGAGAAAGTCTTATCTCCTAAGCCCAGAAGGTGGGGGATATATAGGGTGTGCCCCTGTGGCTTGTCTCCGCTGGGGTATGACCCATTTTTGAGACTCTGGGGGAGCCTTGACTCAGCTATGTTGGAGAACAGGGGACTGGGACATGACAGTTACCTGATTCTGAGTCTCCGACACTTCCACTTTATCCACAGCACTACAAACAGCAAGGCAACAAGCTGCATGAATATGGACAACCTGATAGCTTCATTCAGGATGTAATTCCAGGTGAGAAAGCCTGTGGCCAGAGAAGACCAGAAGCTGGGGGCTTGATGGAGACAGGAGCAGGTAAATACATTCACTGAGGGAGGAAGAGCTGGTTACTGAGAGTCCTTATATTGGGAAGGGGAGGCAGAAGTGGCTTTCCTTTTCATGGAGTATGGGAGCCTTGAAAATATCCTGTTCACTATCTTTGAGTGATTGTGAGACAACTCCAAGGGAAAGGTGTCCAAACCCAAGGGCCCTGACTTCCAAGCCCCTGACTCCCCTTCCCATCTTTCTGGGCACTGCTCTGGGATTGCTAGGGACTGGCGGGGTGTTCCTACGAAGATTTATCCTCTCACCTGCTGGTCCCATCAACTTCAGAGGCTCACTGCGATGTGACCAGATGTTAGGATGCGCCTCTATGCGATAGCTGCAACTGTAGGTCCCTGCGCCTTTCCCGTCAACATTACTGATGATGAAGTCTCCATCCATTGAGAATTTTTGGAATGTTGCCCTTTCTTCCCATTCCAGAGAAAATTCAAGCACTGGATGAGATGTTCGGCATTGAAGGGTGATGGACTTTCCTAGCTTGAACACAGTACTAGGCCAAGCTGACAGAGAGGGTTTGGGGGGCTTATCTGAAACCATTTCAGAAAAAAAGAGTTAGAAGTGAAGTTAAATCTAGTAACTCCTCCCCCACCAAATGTTTCTCAGCTCCCCATTTGGTCTCCTCTTCTTTTCCACTTCTACTTGATCAGTGGCTTCAAATTTTGACTGTTCATTAGAATTTCTTTGCCCACTCCTTGGTGCTCTATAGACTCCTGGTTCCCTACTTTTAATAAGGAATATCTCTCATACCTGTTAGCTTCCCCTGGCATGAAGGAAAATAACATTTCCAGGGGTCAATGGGGCTGGACCATGCTGAGAGATAGGGCTTGAAGAAGACTCCTGGGAGAGGAGGTCCCTAAAGTTTTTGGAGAAAGTTCTACATCATACTCCTAGTGTGTTTTTCCTTGGCTCATAGCTCCAAGAGGGTACAAGGCCACTAGCTCCTTCTAATAACACTGTAATGATGATAAAAACAAACAGGTTAATGATAAAAACAGTTGTTAGCACTTGCCTACAACCAAAAGCTCCACGGAGTTGTGTGATGCCATCCTAATGGAGGTCTTCCAGGTGAGACGATAGCGGCAGCTATAGATGCCAGAATCACTGTTAGTGACATTGTTGAGGAGGAATGACTTGTTGTTATTGATGCTGGTGGCATCCAAGAACTGAAGTGGTTTGTCTTCTCCTTTCTTATAGAGTGCAAGCCCCACTCCATCCATTGGTCCTCGACACCGCAGGCTTACGTTCTGACCCGCTTGGACCACGGGATTGGGCCGAGCAAGTAGCCAGGTCTTGGGGAAAGTGTCTAGGACGAGATCCAAAATATAAAGGACTGATCATGAGACATCTCCTTCCCATTACTTCAGATTCTTTTCCTCCACTTCCTCCAGTCCATTCTTGGAAAATCCCTACCTAAGCCCAGTTGTACATATTCTGCTCCCTTCTCCACTGTTAGCCCTGGCTGCATAAATAGGTTCTGCAGGGGACCCAGAGGGAGTTTTTATGTCATTATCCTCTAATATAGGTTTCGTGGCATACCCCTCTCTTAATCATTAGCCCCTAACATAGGTTTCATGGCATACCCCTCTCTTACCAGTGACCCAGATTTTCAAGACATCACTGAGGAGTGAACCCCTATATGACCCATCATAGTAAAAGCAGAGGTAATGTCCAGTATCTTGAATCTTCAAAGACCGGAAGAAGAAATATGCCTCATTTTTTATTGGCTTCTTGTGGTAAAAGGACTTCTCCAAGTCTTCAAGCCTCATTAGAGCAAAGGTCATTCCATAGATTGGCCCTTGGCACCTGAGACTCAGGCTTTCTCCAGGTGCCATGATGGGACCAGGATAGGCTGTCAAAGTTGGTTTGGGGTACAGTCCTAGAAAGGGAAGAAACCCTGAAGTTAGGGGTAGGATGAGTCTTTCCTATTGTCTTCTGTTTTTATTTTCCTAGTTTCTTTATACAAGAAGCAACAGCTGAAGTTACCGTCTCCTTTTCCCTTCCTTGGATCTCTGCCTCCTCTAGGATATAATTGAGGGTGGATTCACTTATGCCACTGCCCTTTCTCCAGACTCTTTCAGCTCCACTGAGCTATAAACAAATGTAGGGTTGTGTCTCAGTGAAATATCCACATCCATAATTCCCTGTATCTTTAGGTCCCTGAAATGCCAAATGTAGTTCTTCCAACCACCAGAAAAACCAAACCTCTGAAAATGTCTTTGATTCCATCTTTGTTGAGCATGAATACTACTGCAATATTAAGGTGAGCTTTTGAATACATTAAGCTCACCTAAGACCCTACTTCCAACATCAGCTCAGAAGAAGCCAATAAAGAGGGTTTGGCCAGCAAGTCTGCAATCCAAAGAAATCTCTGTTAATGGGGCAACACCCTCATTTCCATTGTTTGTTCCCCCAAGGAGACTGTACTAAAAAAGTAAAGGCAAATTTCACCCCCATACCACTCCTTCTTACCCCCAACCCATCCCAGGTACACACACCCATCCACTATGGAAGGATCAGCTCTGTTGTATTTTCACTGAGCATTTAAGATGCATCAGGTATCATGTAGGTCTGGGGGTATGTGAGTAAAGAAGACAGTTCCCGGTAGCAAAAAACTCATGGACTAGTGGGGGCTACTCGTGAACAAGAAACTACAAAAGTATGTGTTAGTGGAACCTATGCTGAAAGGGCATGTGTACAACAAACATCCATACATGTAGTTCAAACAGACAGTCCTTTGTGTTTTGATCCTCAATAAAAAGCTATACTAATAAAATTAATATCTACCATTTATTGAGAACTTATATGCCAGGCACTGTACATATGTTATATTTAGGCAAATCCTCACAACAACCCTGTGAGGTAGGCATTTTTGTTATACCAATTTTGCAGATAAGGAAACTGAGGCACAGAGGCATTATACAGTAGATCAGATAGATACTGTTATCCCATTTTTGGAGTGGAGGAAACAAAAGCACAGAGAGGTAAAGTGACTTGCTCAAGATCATACAGGGAGGCAGTGTCAAAAGTGGAACTAAAAACCAGGATTACTGCTTCTAAGTCCAGGGTACTTTCTGGGGAAAGCCCCATAGATCTCCCCAAGCCTATTTAGCTTGATGGAGGGACTAAAACAAATGTGGCCAATTCCATCTAAAGATCTCCGGGCCATGGGGGGTGGCCGTTGGGGCTAGGGTGTGTATGGCATTTGACATTTTGGGGAGCCTTCTTTTGTGTTGAGAGGTTGGTGCTGTCTTACTGGCTCTACTGATCTACTATCAAAGTAATTTATAAAGCCATTTCTAAAATATGAGCTATCACTTCTTTTTATCATTTGTTTTGTTTTCACTCACCAGCACCAGCAATTCATTCTATTTTCCACATTTAAAAATAATAATCACAAATAAAATACATTTAGAATTTTTAAAATCTATTTATAAGACTGTGGTGGCAGTGCCTGGCACATATTTAGGTACTCAATAAACATTGGTTGAATGAATGAATGATTGCATGATATTCAACAAGTAGAGAACAACAAAGCTGTGATGAGCTAAAGCTGCTGGACAGTTGGCTGGACTCACTCAATAGCCAAATGATTGACTCCCATCCTTTGCCTTGTAGCATGTGCAATGCTAATTTGTATTTCACTAAAATGTCATAGGCCTTGCAGGGTGTAGGAACTGGGTGAGGAAAGTAAAATCAGAAACCCTGGCTCAACCAGCCATGATCCCTGGAACAACAATTGCCAGATGCCAGCAGCCATGGCCACACCCACCTGCTACAACCAGCTTCAGGGGGTTGCTGGGCTCTGACCACAGGGCGGGGAGCATCTGGATGTGAGTGCGGCATATATACACCCCTTCGTCCTCAGGTGTCATGTTGTCAATGGAGAATATAGCCATTGTCCCGGTTGGGACTTGGTAATCCACGGGCTCCGCATATCCCTCTTTAAACAGCATGAACACCAAATCCTGCAGCCAGCCATGGCAGAGGATGTTAACATTACATCCAGGAAGAGGGGGGGTCTCAGCTTGGATCCAGAAGATAGGCTTGGGCAGCTGGCCTGGAAAGAAAGAATGCACTGGAATTAGGTAGAGTAAGGATAGTGTTGCCTAGGGAGCAGCAGAGAAGAGCTCTACTTTAAATGAGGATTCCCTGTAAGATTCTTGTTTGCCACCACTCCTTCTGCCATCTCTGTTTCAGAGTCTGCATCCTCACTGTGCATTGCTTAAGACAGAGTAGGCATTTATTTATTAACTGTGGAATGCATGCATACTTGCAGACATTTGAGGTAAATGAATTAAATAAACACTGCCCTGGAAAGTCAAGTTTGAATCCCAGGAGTTGGAGTTTATTCTTGAATATCTATCTCTGTCTTCTTACCTGGTGCCTCCAACTCTAGAACTTTACTGGGTTTTGACCAGCCTGTCTCCTTCCAGTAGCAGCACCTGTAAAGACCTATATTGGACTCAGTAAGGGCACCTATGGGGAATGAAACTTGGAAGGTCTTGAAGGAAGGGCGGATCCAGGTCATCTGTGTCTTATCCTTCAGCAGCAGGAACTTGCTTGAAATCCGAGAGGGGCTTCGGCACCACAGTGTGATGTTCTCCCAAGGGGCCTGGGGGTAGTTGGATTCTATCCACAGCTCCGGTTGTGGTTCCATCACTGTCATTCCCAAAGATCACAAAGACATGAGCAGTCTAGCCCTCTCCCTCCCACAGTGTGTCCCATAATGTCCCTTAAAATTAGCCCCAACCCAGATTCCTCCTTTTGCCTTCCCCTGGGGACAGGAATATCTGCTCATGTAGGGTGTGGGATGGGAACCCCAGTATATTTGTTCAAGGAATCCAGATGAGTTGGGGAATAAGGTGCAAGTCTAGCTTGCTTTCTGTCTGAGATAAAGCTCTTCACTATTTCATGGGAAACCAAGTCCTGAAGTGTTAGGGCTCTGATTTCCAACCAGCCCAATCTGTCTTTGGGATCTCAAGACAATTATGTCCAGGCTCTTGGAGGCAGGCCAATGTCTTGGATCCTTTAGGAAGGAAGATACCTGAGGGGGCAGAACTCACTTACCTATCGATGTCATACCAAAATTCAGCCCTGAAAAGAGAGATTTGGTAAAGGAGAGCTCCCTCATTGTCCCCAGCCTGCCCTTAAACATCAATACTTCTCTCTCCTTCCCCAAGGTACCCACTCATAGATATACCTATGACAGGGTCACTTGCCCCTCGCCCCTTCTTGTACTCACGAATGGAAAAGAGCAAGACAGTGAATGTCCACAGCATGGTGTCCCCTTCCCCTGGTCTGTCCCAGGTCACAGGGCCTCTGGTGCTCGATGCGCTCTCAGTCTTGAAGGTTTTTTGTCCTCAGCAGGTGGTGGGATCTAAAATCAGAACGGTTTTTACTCAGGGGACTTGTCCAGCTCCTTAAAATTTAGTTTAGAGCACAAAACTGCACTTGACAACCCTAGATTCCACTGCTTCACAGGCATGCAGAGTATTCCTAGGTCACCTGTTACTTTTTCTCCTTGCCTCTTATCCTCACTTGCCCATCCTCCCACCCAAGGTCTTTACTGGTATCTAAGACGTCAGATTTATTAAAACGTCTATTTGTCCCTGGGATTTTAGAGGCCCAGAAGGCAGCCTAATACGAGCCTGCTGAAAGCCCATGAGATGGGGGAGATGGGAGGTGCACAAAGTCACCTTTTCAGATTCTTTACTCAGATACACACATACACACACACACACACACACACACACAGAGATTCCTCCAACAACCTAGCAAAGGAGGCATTAATACCATCCTCATTTTTCCAGTGAGGAAACTGAGGCATAGAGAGGATGCATAATTTGTCCAAAATCAATATAAATATTAGAGCCAAAATTCAAATCCATGTTTAACTCCAAGGCCTATGATCTAAAACTGCTATTTAATCCCTCTGGCCTCCTTCCTCAGCCTCCTTCCCCCCTCCCATCTCATCCCATGGAGACCTTCCCTTCTATGGAATGCTTCACATCCAATATTACTCTCATTCTTATTGTTTATCCCTATAAGCTCAATACCCCCATCTCAAGCAGGTATTGAGGAATCAAGCTGCTTGAGCTAATTAATATAAGGTGTAAATGATTCATTGGCTGCCTGTAACATCTAAGCAGTTTTGTTCATTGCCCCTAAGGAAAATGAAATTCTTTGAATTTCAGGGAATATGACAAAGATACTTGAGCTCAGGGAGGCCTTCTGGTTTTCCCAGGAGTCACTATTGACCATAAGCCCTGCATATACATAAGGTAGACCGCTGAGCTTTCGTGCCTCTCCCCTCTCCAACCAGAGTAACGTTTCACCAAGGGAACATGTGTCCCCACTGCACAATCTCGAGCTAATTCTTCTCCACCAACTCTCTATTCAGAGTCTGAGGTCCTGGCCGACCCCAGCTGCTTAATCTTAGCTCAGTAGAGTAGGGTAGAGGCAGCTCCCAGAATAGAGAAAGGGACTGAGTTTACATTTCTAGACTGATCCCAAGACCTCAGCCTCTAAGTTGATCCAGTGCTAACACTGGGCAGGATGGAGGAGCAGAAAAAGGGGAAGATTCATTTTGAAAACATCTGGGCTGTAGGGACCAAGTGGACAGTGAGAGATTCAAGGAGGCACAGCTCCATTTTTCATTTCTCACTTTGCATTGAAGGATGCTCGATTTATCCTCTCTGAACTTTTCTTATCTGTAAAGTGGGGGAATAATATCTACCTAACATTATTGTTGTGTTGGATTAGAGATAACATATGTACAGTGCCAGGCACACAGTGAAAATTTCATTTTAAAAAGGTGCTTATTTTTTCTTTTTTCTGAAGGGGACATCAAACTGGTGTAGGACTCTAAAGATATTCTTTTCATCTCAGCTCCTACAGCCCCTTGCCCTCATTCCTCTCAGGGCCAGGCCAAGGCTTGGATGCCACCCTGTTGCTTTGTTCCCCTGGGCTTCAGGCCAGGATTTATTGGGGGAAGCAAGGTTTTACTGCCAAGGGAAAGGTTCAACCTGGGATTCTACCAAGGAAATGCCTTCTGAGCTTCCAGCCTTGCCACTTGGACCCCCAAACAACCATCTTTGCCTCTCGGGGGGGCTTGAGTGGAGTCAGGGAAGCTGGGCTGCTCAGCATAGCTGACCCCTCCTCAATCACTAAGGAAACCGTACCATTTATATCCAGCCAAAATGATGAATCTTATACCCCAGGAACATGAGAACAGCCCCAAGCTGCAGGTTAATTCATCACACCCTTCTTTGGCCTTTCACCCCACCCTAACCCCCACCCTCAACTTCGGCTGTCTGGCCATTTTACCCTCCCCTTCTACTCCACCCCAAGCACTTTCCCCACCCTTAGGCAGCGCCGCAGTGCTTTTGAGGGTGACATACCCGAAATGTCTAATGGCTCGCCCCCTGCATAGCTTTGAGGGCTCCAGGAATCAAAGGGGTTAGGCTCGGCGGGGTGCCAGGTACATGCTCCGCGGAGGGTTTGGAGGGAAGACTGAGACGGAAAAGGGAAGCTATCTACAGTGCCCAAAGATTCTCAGCGAGGCAGGTCTGGGATCCGGGGAGGAAAGGAAAAAGGAAGAGATGAGGAGGGTGGGGGGACAGACTGGGGAGCAATTTGATTTACAGCAATTAATTACAGCAGAAAGACCCTTTCGGGGTTTTGTTTAGGATCTGGTGGCCAGTATTTAATCTTCAGCCACTGAACTATGCGCTCATTTGCAGGTACTTACGGTAGTTGAAGGCCCGCTCTGATGTTGGAGATTCTCCAGTGAGCTCCTCCAGATGCAGCAAACTGCCCGGCATGAGAAGAGCTGTCTAAGGACTGCCTCTCGGGCTCTGAGTCCCGCCTCCCGCTCTCCCCCGCCTGCCTGTCGGCCCGCCCCAAGCTCCTCCCCTCCCTCCTCCGGGCTCTGGGAGCCCACCTACACCAACTCTGCCTGGCACCTGCTGTCCGCTGACGACCGGGATTTTTATGCCCCTCCCAGCTCCCTGCCTCTCTCCCGGTTGCCTGCAGAGGTGGCTGGAGCCAAATTCAGGCCCCTGTCCCCTCGCCTGTCGCTCAGAGTTTCATAGGGTCACCATATTCTGGAGGGGAGAAGGCCAGCTCTTAAGACAGCCTAAGCTGTAGATCCTCCTTTCCAGCTCCCCAGTGCCTTTAAAGGGATGTCAGATCTTCCTCTGCCTATTTAACGCCCCATTTATGTGTAAACGTCACCATCATCACGGTTTAAATGCCTACTATGTGCCCTTGGGTCCTGGGGCAGCTATTGTTTCTAATTTTCATAGCAATTCTGCTAGGTAAGTGTTACTTCCCTCAGTTTTACAGATGAGGAAACTGAAGCTCAGAGAGGATTAAGTAATTTGGACAGCTGTGAAAGACCAACTAAAGCCCAGGATTTAGAGACATACAAATTTAAATTTCACTCCAGGTTCTACATTCAATAGCTGTGTGACCTCAAGCAAGTGAGTCAAACTCTCTGAGTCCTGGCTTCCCCATCTATAAAAGAAACATACAGCAGAACCTATTTCACAGGGCTGCAATGCGGTAATGCAGGTAAAACTCACAGCTACAGCAGGCCTGGTACATAGTAGGTGCTCAATAAATGGTAGCTACTGCCACTGCTACTACCATTATTACTACTAGTAGTATTAATCTGTAAAGCCTTCCCCAGCTGCCTTAGGGTAACATCATTTTGATAATATAGAGGAACTTTAACAAATGTTGACCATGAAAGACTTTAAAATGATAATGTATAGATAAGACACTAACCAAAGCTCTTGACATATAATATATAATGAGATTAAAGTATGGCATCCAATAGACTCATAGACCAACTGATAAGAAATATCAATATCAAAGACCAATTGGCTAAGAAATAGCCAAATATTTATTTTTTTTGCCAAATATTTCTTTATGCACATTTTTTACCTTCATAAAAGATTACAAATTATATAATGAAAAATACTTTAATTCAAGAATATATTATGTAAAAATAAAGTAACAGCTCTTTTGATGGGGAAATTGAATATCATATCTTTATGCATCAGGTGCTATCGATTGTAGCTGCCTGGCATCCTCAACTCCTACACACCGTTAAAACAGCATATTATTGTATAAAAACAGAATAGCCATGTAAATATAAATATATGTTTCTGGGCAAGTTATTTAACCTCACCAAGCCTCAGTTTTCTTATTTGTAAAATGGGAATAGTAAGTGCACTTACTACCTTGCAGGGTTTGGGGTAGGATTGAATGAAAACCCTCCTGAAAACCACTACCTAGTGCCTGGGACACAGCAAGCAGCCACTGATTCAACACATCTCTTAAGTACTTCTTTGTGGCAGGCATTTTCTGGATGCTGACGATTCAGAGAGGGTGACAGTTTCTCCTCTTAAGGAGTCTGTAGTTAAGGATAAATCATGATAGAAAACAAGTAGGAGGAAGCCAGAGGAGGGACAACCTCGGGAGTAGAAGAGAATTGCAATAGAAAAGCCCAGCAGGTAAGGCATGACAGTATGTGTTCAGAGAACTGCAAGCAGTTTGCTGTTACTGTGTGCCTAAACTAGAGCAGTGGTAGCAGAGAAGGAGTGCAGAGCAAGGGTTCCCAAAACATTGAGGAGGCAAAATTGGACAAACTTGTTGGTTGACTGGAACACAGCAGTGATAGTTATTATCTGCCAGAGTAAAAACATCCATGCCAATTTTCAAAACATTTATAGTGTATAGAAATCACCACAATAGTACCATACACCAAGTGCTTTATAAATCTTAGCTCATTGTATCCCCATAGCAACATTATTATTATCAACACCATTTTACAGATGAAGAAACTCAAACACAGAGTCATTAAGCAAATTGCCTAAGGCCAACACAGCCAACAAGTGGCAGAGCTAGGATTCAAATCCAGACAGTCTGTATAAAGCGTGCCATATTCTTAACCATCACTCTATGCTGCCTCTGCATTGGATTGTAGAGCTGATAAACTAAATTATAAAAAAGTGAAAGTATTTCATACAATACAAAAACACCAATCAAATGCACTGTTAATAATGCATAAAAAAAATGATAGCATTCCCCCATCTTCCCCCACTCTGCATGTCCTTGAGCTGAACGAAGCTTGTGCTCTTGAACCAGCAGCCTGAATCTAGGCCCGGAATCCCCACTATCTGGCCATGGAAGCCTGAGAAGGGTCTTGCGGCTGTGTAGGTGAGAATCCCACTCACTCTCACCTTTTGTTTAGGGGCATTATGGAGTCTTGAAGGGATTCATTATTCAGTCTTCGCAGAAGCCCCTCATTCAAACTATGGCTGGTAATTAAGATGCCAGAATCTTCATCTCAAGGCTACCTGGGTGGGTTTTGAATCTTGCAGCTGGCAGAAAGAGAAATTCTCTGGCCAACCTCCCTGGAGAAACTTTGAGTGACCCAATATTATATATCTGGAGGTAGAGGCCAATAAGGTCTGGGGCTGGGACTGAGCTGAGATGGAGTTCTTGACATTGACTCTGCTGGTCTTCTTCCATTGGGAATCTAGCAGGCCTGTGGCTCTGGTACTCTGAATCTTTCGCACAGACACACAGACACACACATCGACACACACACATACACACACACACACACACACTCCAAGAAGCCTGGGTTTCTCTCTTGGCTTCTTACTCTAGAGTTAGCTGATGTTAAACAACTCTTCTTCCAGGAAATATTTTGAGAATGACCAATCTTGTTCCTAATGGCCAGGCCCTCTCTGTCTCTCTGCATCCCCTTAGACTGGTGATGATACCAGAAAATATTCCTGAATCATTCCCCTTCTCACTTTCAGACCTTGAACACAGGGACTAAAAGAGGATTCCTCCTGCAAAAGCTTTAGAGTCACCTCTTAGGGATTATAAGACAACTGTTAACCACTAGATCCTATTGAGTATACACTATATATGCTGAAGCAGGGAGTATGGTAGAGTGTAGAGGTGGAACTAAAGTGGTTTGTTAGATAAAGTTTCTGAGCTCTAGAGACTTTCAACCTAGAGAGAAGAAAAGAGCAACTATTTTAATACAAAGCTGTATTGGGGATCAGAGGAGAGCTAGAAGAGCTTCAGGAAAGTGGATCTCAAAGGGAAGAGGTGAGGAACCAAGGGCCATGGGGTGATCTGGGGAGCCTTTCTCCATAATCGAGTCCACTGTAGGATGATGAGATTTTTTTAAAGCCTTATTCTGTCTTAGAGTAGCCCAAATAAGAAAACCACAGGGAAAAGCTGGTCTCTTCCCAGCAGTATGCTAAAGCCAGCTAACTCTGGCTCAGGAGATCTGTGCATCTCATCTTAACTCAGCATTCAGTGACATAACAGTGGGAGCTTGAAACTAGCCACGGTCAGAGAATTTTCACTACTGAAGAAGCAAATGCTACAAATCAAGTCCCCCTCCCTAGCCCAAAGCTGTTTTAAAACATTTACTAGCAAACCACTTTCTTCTAGTTTTATATTTTAAGGCAGTAATTTTTACTGGGAAACAGGAACTTTTCTAAATTACCCGAGGATCCTGATAAATTTCATACACTCTCAAGAGAGTTGGGGGCATTGTGTTCTGTTCCTCCTCCCCTCACCTCTCTGCTGTGGTAAGCCACCTGAGGACTGTGTCAGATCTCTGGATTGTTTGGTGCATTCAAAGTTTGATCATGTGTTTTAGCATCCCACCTGACTCCCCAGCCTCTCCAGCCCTTATCCTTTTCTGCAATGGACAGGGATGAGAAATTCAGCGGGAACTAGGGAAGTGGTGTTCTGGGACAGTGAAGAGGTCCAACCAGACAGGTTGGGTTCCAACTGCAAGATCTGATGGGGGTGTTAAGCTTTGGAGTGGGGAGTGTGAAGCTGGAAAGGGAAGTTGAGGCCAATCCACAGAGCTTGGGTTTCAAACTTGTCCTTTGTCAAGCACTTCAATTATTAAGGGCAAAATTTGGAGCACTAAGTCACTTCCAGAAGCTATAACTGAGAATACCGTTAAGATTGTGCAGTAAGCTTCCTAGAATAAATCAAATGAAAGTGATGAACCAGACCAAAAACTTATTTAATCAAAACATTCATGATGGGCTATAAGGCATTGGATAGAGGCCTGTGTGATCAGGCTTCTGGGTGCCTGCCACAAAGCAAACCCACAGTTGTGAGTACCTAGGTGAATTTAACTTAAGGTTATGAGTGAAGAGAGAAAATGAAGGGTTTTTGTTTGTTTGTTTGTTTGTTTGTTTTGGTATTCCAATCTAGCAGGGCCACAGGGTTCTATTTGGTCCATGAATCATTTACCACAAAGGTAAACTACTGGTTCACTGTCCCCAAATATCAATCATCCTGGCATCACAAGATGCCTTTTGTTCGTATGAGGAATGGTGTGTATCATGAGTACATGGTAGGGAGCAAGGTTCAGAGACAGACCTCTAAAATGCAGGAGGGTTCTAAGCGCACATGTAGAGTGTTTCAGTATTCCCTTTTCCTGTGTTGGATGAAGTTGGTGGCTCCAGAAGGAAAGCAGGTAGGCTCAGCCTCACTGCCCAGGGCAGGCAGGCAGAGGAGGTTCTACAAGTAGTTTAGGTCTGAGCCAGGCAGGATGATTTGATGTGCCAGTGCCAGGAAATCCTTTTTCTGTTTCAGAGTCTGACTTGCTTCCAATTTGTCCAAACTGTAGGTGTTTTCATGGCAAGGGTGGGGT
This sequence comes from Avahi laniger, assembly GCA_963575035.1. NCBI lineage: Eukaryota > Metazoa > Chordata > Mammalia > Primates > Indriidae > Avahi > Avahi laniger. The sequence goes on along the minus strand of CAUYSK010048932.1, from coordinate 46,729 downwards.
TGTCACTCAAGAATGCACAACTGGGCTCTTTTTAATATTTGTTTACTTTTAATCACTTGTCCAAAGGAAATTATAGAAGACAACTATTGGGTTTTTTTCTTCCCATTTATTGTATGATTAACCAATTATATAATTAAAATTAAATAGACATCTAAATTGCAAGAGGAACACAAATTAGGAATTCAAAAACACATCATTGCAATATTACCATTTGCAATCTGTTTCTAAAAATGTCAATTTACAGGCATTCGTTTCGATGTACGTGCATCTCTTCAAGTTCTACTTCTTTTGTGCTGTAGGCTATGGTCAAATTTTCTAAAGATCCATGTGCCCTTGACAGAGGGTGGGGGAAAGACTTTTCTCTAAACAATTCTGTTAATTTCATATAGTTGATTGCTTTGAGATTGACAATACAAATTATTATTTTCTTATTTTGTCTATCATATTTTGATATCTCCCTATTCCTCTCACCCTTAATTATTATCTTTCTGTATTCACTTCCTCCTTTCAATTTATCCCTCCTTCATCCTTTTCCATTTTACATGTGTGTATCTATATCTATACACACACACATATACGTCCTTTTCCACTGATCACCCTGGCAAAAATGCAATTAATTATAAAAACAATACATTCTATTGAGAAACTTGGCTTTGTAAGTGAATTTATTCACTTATCTCTAGGAACATCTTCTCCCTGGGCTGTACCTGTTTTCAGTAAAGCCAGTAGTTTTGGAGTTTTACTGACAAATGCCTTGAAGTCATCTTGACTGTCCAAGATTTTTCTCTCATCTTGAAATAGGAAAGGTAGCTTGGCTTGATGGTTTACTTGGGGCTTCAGACCCTGGAACTTCATCTGCTGGTAGATTTTGCTCCAACTTGGTCTGTCTTCTACCATTACCAATGCACAGTCAGATGTCAGTCTTATCTTTATCTTATTGAAGAATTACATTTTTTGAGCAGCTTGTGGCACAATTTATTTTTCTTTCAAGTGTAAGAACTGTAAAATTATGAGCCTGAAACTTTTAGCTTGAGAGGTATATTTGATTGGGGACCTGTAACTTCTCTCTGTGTTTAAGTTGGGTTCTATGTTTGGCTCTGAAATATTTTTTCAATAATTTCCTTAATAATAGTTTCAAGGCTAATTTCATTTTCTGCACCTTCAGGGATGCCAGATACACAAATATCATACAACCTTCGTGTGTTTTCAAAATCCATCACCTTTTCTGGCACCGTGTTAGCTTAATTTTTATCTTTTGAGATTGAAGCTCAATTTGACTCTCATTTGTACCAATTTTCTCTTCCATGATATTTATTCAACAATTTTCATCTCTCCGGGTTTCTTTCAATTCCTCGACCTCAGTGCCCCACAGTCTTTGCTGAACTTTTCCTAGGTGCTTTTAAAAATATTCACATTGGTCCCTCATCAACTCCCTTACACTGTTCCTTTCTCTGGGTTCTGCCTGCTGCTCCTCCAGGCCAGCCAAATCTCTTAAATTCTCTGAGGTCTCTGGTCCCTCCTTGGCATCAAAGGACTTCTTGCTTGCTGCCGAGCTTGTTTTCATCATTGTCCTTATTCTCTTTTAAGATAAGGTAGTTTTGTTTTCTTTTCGTCCTACTGTTATAGCTGAGGCTTCTGTTGGCTTAGAGGTGTTTTCGAAGCTCGGCAATTTGGTTCTGAACACAGCTGCTCTCTCTTTCCTCTCCCTGAGAAGTTCAGGAGCTGGGGTCTTTTCATTGAAATGTAAGACCTATTTTAAGCTGAAATTCTCAGAAACGCTATAGGAAATTGAGGTATAATCAACTGATGTTCTCTCATATAATAGCTTTGGAAGTAAGAGCTTCATAACCCTACAGGTAAGATAAAGAAATACATAAGTGCATAAATAAAAAATAAACACACACATATATAAATACCTAAATACATTAAATACCTGAATATATAAATGCACAAACACACACAAAGTAATATAAATAAACACACAAATACATAAACACACAAATAGATATGTATGTAAAATGAGCCTCATACTTTCAGAATATTTAGCTTCTGCCTGGCTAAGAGTACACAGAATATGTTTCTGATTAGGCAACTAGACACATTAGAATTATAAAGCAAAGAGTAAGAGGAGTTCACCTACATGTTTCAGTGTTTGTGGAAAGGAATTTTGACTTTGTGTTGGGGGCTTGAATTTCAGTCCTGGCAGGGCCATTTACTAGCTGTGTAATAGTGTGATATTTGGCAAGCCACTGAAAGTTATTTGAGTCTCCATTTCCTCATCATTCAAATGAGTATTTAATAACTCTGAGCTAAATTTGAATACAGAACTCTCTGTTTGCCTCATCCTAATCATTAATTTTTAAAATATACCTTTTTACAGTGGGATCTGGGATTTAGATTGCTGGGGGTTGAGACGGGACACCCTGGGGAGAGGGAAAACTGAATAGGTCTCAAATGGATACCCTCTCAGGTCCCACAGCCTGATCTTTTGTTTTGAATAATGAAAAAATAACTATTCCGCTTGATTATATGCAAAGTATCATAGAAAGATGAGAAACTAAACTGCCTTCAAGATTATGATCTAGTGCAAGACGAGAGATATCTCCACGTTCACAGATAAGGACAATATAATGCAGAACACGGTAAGCTTTGAGAGACAGCGTGAAACAAAGTATATGGGAGCATAGAAGAGAAGGTATCCAATTCCGATTGGTAGCCCTTAGAAGTTCTTGATTCAAGTCCCCCAGACTCAAGCATCCCTATCATTGGGCCTTGTGAGGGCACCTATGAGGCTTCCTGCTCCAAAGCATCTGTTTCATTTACCTGACATCCTCCCTGACATTCTACTATATGGTTCGTTTCTTTGGGAATACAGGGCAAAGGATCGCAAAGTATGGTCGTGTATGGTGTATGGAGTCAGTGACTGAAAATGAGGCTGGAGACCTGGACAGAAGCCAGATTATTAAGGACCATGTGTGCCCTATAGCACTTTTTAGTAAAATTTTGTATTTGTGTCAAATTTAAAGGCCAAGTCACGGTCTTGGTCCAAACGGAGGGCTTCTAACCAAGCAGAAAATGACCTTCTCTAGCTCCCAATTCTCTCCCTGATGTTAGTTATGCGATCCTGGGCACAGATCCTCAGGGACAGGGCTCAGAGGCCACTTTCTGAGCTGACAGTCCACCTGTTCTTCTAATTCAGTCTCCTAGTAGTTCAGGTTTCTGTTTCAAAAGAAAACAAAAACTGGCGATAAGGCAGTTTACAATTAGAATCACACGTATTAAACACCCATGTATGAAAATGTTGGCCCTTTTCAGAGGTCTGATAATTTTAAAATCAGGATCTGTCTTAGACTCCAATAATCTAAGCAGATAACTTTTAATGGGGTTTGTAGGAGGACAATTTAGTGGAGGAAATGGTGTGTTGGGAAAAGGAAATCAAAATTAGGTCTGGTAAATTCAAATGCAAAAGATGATTTCATCCAAATTGTCATCTGAATTCTCAGAAATATTAAGAATTGTTGTGAGAAATTAGTATAAATACCTAATGGGATTTGCCTAAAAAAATTAGAACAGGTGCTTGGTACCTTCACATTCAAAACAACTGAAAAATAGTCTTTAGTGCTTAGAATGCTTAGGTACTGTGAGATCTTAGGCAAATGGCATTTATGCATTCTTGCATTTATTCAAAAATGTTAATTGCACACATTCTTTGCTTTCTAGTTCTGGGGATACATCAGTAAACAAAACAATAAAACCCCACAGATTCATCAGTAAATATTTGTTACTAGATATCTGGGTAAATACATTTTTTAATGCTTGAATATAAGGAGATATTTTCATAACTCTACTGTTACTAAAGATACAGAACTGACTTTTGCTGCAAACTATGGCAACTGAATTTTTGGATGTCATTTAGTAGTGTCTGGGGATGGTTGGGGTGTGGATGACTCTGAAGAGATTTTTGGATGGCCCTATCTAATTTTCTTTCCCTGAAGCCCTTTATTCAGATTCAAGTGAGCAAGTGGTGCAGGAATGGTAGGAGTGTAGAAGAAGGCTTATGGAAAGCCCTTTACATGTTTAAAAGGAGATAGAGGAAAAAGTTTGGCCACTTGTCATTAAAAATCATTTTCATTAACCATATGACCTTTACCTGTAGATTTCTTCTTAGTATTTTTAACAAGATCTTTAAAAACTTAGGATGGCATAGTCCAGTGGGGAAACTGCAGTGCCAAGGAAATCTACACTACAATTGTCGTTAGGCACCATGATGTTAAAAATACATATTAACTAATGGAAATAGTGCTGGACACTAATTAAAGTATCCAAATGACTTGTCATTATTAATAACCCTGGATTTAAACAAGGAGCACTTGCTGTGGAAGTTCTGTGACTATCCTGGGCACAGCATGACAATATTTTAAAAATATGTACACCATGAAAGAATCTCACTTGAAATAGCTATAAGATGGCGCCAAAAAGTTACCAAGTAGAACTGAGCACAGACTCAAAACGAAGTTGAAATTTATTCTCATGATTTCAATCTAAACTAAAAAGTAGTTTAAATTTTATACTTTTTGAAAAATATATGACCGGCTTAATAACACATGCTTTCTTGAATTTCAGATGATTAACTCCAGCACTCATTCATTTCACCAACCTTTATTGAATGCCCATTATAAACAAGGAGCCATCAAATATTTGGTGGAATAAGATGGGTGAAGAATGGAAGGAAGGAAGGACAAAAGAATGCAACACACTCCACGTATACATTGGCACCTAAAAGATTAGCAAAATATATTCAATGCCTTTCTAATAATTAAAAGCCTAGAAGTTGAGCAAAAACATGTAAACAAATAGAACAATATGCTAAAATCTCATAAGAAAAGTGGAGAAAACAGTGGTCATGGAAGTTTAGGAAAGAGCAATGTCCTTCTTATCTGGGGGGATGAGTGAAAGCCTGTGGATAAGGTCACATATGAACTGAACTCTCAAGTACGGCTGGATTAATCTGACAGCTGTAAATACTACATGGTTAGTCCCCCAAGAGTAGAGACAATGACTTATTTATCTATGTATCTCCTGTGCCTAATTCAGAAATAATGCTAATAATGGCTACTATTTATTGAACACTTACTATTTGCCAGGCACCGTGTTGAGCATTTTACGAACATTGTCACATTTAACTCTACAACATTCCTGAGCAGTGCTTACATTATAACAACAGCAACAGCAGAAGCAGCAGCAGCGATAGCAACGTTTGTTGAATGTTAACTATAAGCCAGGCACAGCTTTAAGAGATTTCTGTAACTATTAGGAACCCTTTCTTACAGATGAGAATACTGAGGCTCAGAGAGGTTAAGAAACTTGCCCAAGATCACACAAGTTAGTCTTAGGTAGATCTGCCATTTGCATCCAGGTCATCTTATTCTAAAACCCACGTTATTATGGCTCAGTACCTATTACTTATAATAAGTAAATGAAAATGGAAAGAGGAAGAAAGAGAGATATTGTGAAGATAGAAACTACTGAATATGCAAATTGTTTAGGGAAGGAGTAAGACCAAGAGCAAAGTAGGTAGAGAGGGAGAGAGAGAGAAAGAGAGAAACTGTCATGAGATTTTCAGTCTAAGCTAAGAAATGTAAAGATTTTTCTCCTGAAAAACTATAAAAGACTAGCTATTGTGTACTCAATTTTTAAAAATTATTTTTACGAAGCATTTGAGAAATGTTATGATGTTTTTCTAAATGTATAGAGTAATATCCCATGAAAGTTACCTAGAAAAAACTTCAAAGAAAACACAAAAAATATTCATGGTAGTTACATACTGGAGAATTATTGGAGATGTTCTTTTTTCCTACATCCCTGTATTTTCTCCTGTGACAACAAATAATTTATGATTTATAAAACAAATTTTGAGAAGTTGGGTAACAATTTAGGGCATATTTTAAAAATAATCAGAATTCTTTGTTGTTAGAAAATATACCTTTACATATTTAAGAGTGACATGGATATTATATTTTCAACTTACTCTTAAATGGCTCAAATATTAATATATAAAACAGGGAAATATATAATGTATATGTATTTATATTTTATATATAGAGAGAGAATCTGAGAGGAAGGTATCTGGGAATTTTTTCTAATAATCGTGCAACATTTCCCTGAGTCTAAATTTATGTTAAAATTAGAAAAAAATACACTGGTTTGAACAGGTAAAACAAAAAAGCCAAAAGAAAATCTCTCTCTTTCTCTCTCTCTCTCTCTCTCTCTCTAGATTATATATATACATATATATACACACACACATGCACATACACACATGTATCTGTATGTTTATCTATAGTTTATAGTTCATATCTATGGTTTATAGCTCATATATATACATATTACAATTTTAAAATAAGAAAGAAAACTAATCACCAGAATCATACATTTTTTTATTCTTCCTATAGCACTTATTTCTGTTGATTTTTCTTCTTTTGACACCAATGCTGCCAACTTATCCTTCTTAAAGTTGCCAATTGTACCCAAAGAAACTCATTCCTCATTTGCACAGTTGGCCACGTTACCTACCTACAATATCGTTTCGAGAGTTAGCTTCTGTCCAGCTTTTTAAATATCATCTTGAAATCGTCACGTCTTAACGTAGCTTGACCATTTTTACTGAGCTAACTACCTGTTTAGTTGAATTGACTTGTATATTTGGTTAAATGGACAGTTTTTAAGGGGCTTTTAGAGAGTCAGGTGGAGAGAATGGTTGGACTAATGGAGGAGCAATTAAACCAAATGGTGAGCATTTTATGAAAATACAGATTGCCATGGGAACCAAAGAAAAAAAAAGAAGAAGAAGCAGAATATAGTTACAAAGGTTTTGTGAAATTGCTTTTGGTTCTGCAGTCCAATTTCCATTAGGTCAGATCTGATGACTGTTATTATTTTTATTATAATTCCTTATCTATGTATAGCTCTGTTGATTCTTTTCCCCCAAAGTACTCATAGATCCATTTTGTTCATTTACCTTCACAACAATGCTGCTAAATAGATTCAGTGCTTATTTTCTTACTGGCTTAGTATACAGCACCTAACTGCAGAAAAACAATCTGTTCAGAGGTAATGGTGCTTTTGGACTGAATGTTGATATGTCATATATAATATAGCTATTATAATTGGTAATGGACATAACAGCTTTATGATACTTTTGAAAGATGTTATTCAATAGTATTCTTAGCAGCTATAAAGAACTAGATATATACTGAAGAGAACTGGAAACACATTAATTATGTATCCTAGATTGAGAAAAGTTTTCTTTGAATTTGTCTTCCCTCAGAGTTTGGGGAGAGAAATAAAAGCTAACAACAATCTAAATTTTCTCTTATGAAATCACCATTCTGTGGTTTTATAAACCCATCACCTTATAATTTGATGTCATCTGGAAATCATTCAAAAGGGAAACATCAACAGAGAAGTTTTTCTAAGACTCATGTTTATCACAAGGTAATACAGTTAGATTGAGTCCTTTCAATGTAATTTTAATTTTAGCTCTAAATAATTTGTATCTTTTCCAAGGTTAAAAACACAGAAAGTACACATAAACATTAAGTAAGATCTAAAAATTTCCTGAAATACATTAGTGACCCCATTTATATAACCAATATCTTATTTGTTTGTGATCCTCTCAACATTAAGCTAGATAAGTAGATGCAAAAATGAAGGGAATTTGATTTGTGCTGCTGTCCATTGCCCAGCGACGAGAGACTATGGTTGTTTTTGCAGCATTGCACCATTTTAGGAGGCTGGGGACAATATGCCACTTTTTTTTTTCCACTTGAGACTGAAACAGACAGCAAAATGGAGAATTTAAATGTATTATTTGTCAACAGGCTAAATTTAAGGACATTTGCACTTTAAAGATGAATTTTGAAAATCTAAATGTCCTTGAATGCTTAATTATCTGTGCCTTCATTCTGAAAAAATTAATTTTCAGAATGAAAACAAAACAAATTAGGACATTTACATGACTACAAAATTGATGAGAGTTATGTAAAAAACCTCTGAAATAAGCTTAATAATGCATCCAAATGATTTTTCAATGTTCACAAATATGGAACATAAATGTAAAATCCTGCATTTGGGTCCAAAAACAACCAGATGCACAAGCAGAGGATGAGATGTGGCTAAGTAGCAACACGCGGAAAAAAGATTTAGGGGTTTTCAGGGACTGTAAGCTCAATATTATTCAGTTGTGTGTTGGGCCTGCACAGAAAACTAAATCCATCTTCATCTGCATTAATAGAAAGATAGAGTTGGAAACAAGGGAGTGATAATGCAGCCCTGCTCTGTGCTTGGCAGACCTGTACTTAAAGTATTCAATGAAAATAACAGGATAGGGGAGCACGTGGGTAGCAGTCACAAGCTACAGTGCATCTCCAAGGAGAGAGCAGATTACTGAAGAGTCTGGAAACCATGTGGTGAAGGGCTGCTGAGAAATGAAAATTCCTGAGGAGGAAAGGGAGGCAGAAGTTGTCTTTGAATGCTTCCTCTCCTTTGTCTCCTCCTTCCACTGTTTTTGTCTCTCCTTTGCCCTTTCCTCCCTAAAGCTATTTACCAAGATAGTGATGTTCCAACTTGGCTCTTTAACACAATATTATATTACTTCCATGCATACTCTAAATGCCACACTTCCCTGCAGCTCCTTTTCATTTCTCCCTGGTTCTTGTGCCTCCTCACTCACATCCAGCAGGGCTGAACCACAGTGAGTCCCCTCCCCCCTCCACCTTTCTTTTTTCAGGAGGACTTCATGTCCCTGGGAAAGGAAACAGAGTATGAATTAACTAGCACAGACCCTTAAGCCAAGGTCATGTAAAAAATGGCATAGGTACAAAAGGAGCAATTCTAATAAAGCTCTAAAATGAATTTCTTTAGTCCCTCTAATGCTCATTGGCATTAGACATGGGAATTTGAGCACAGCTCCTCATGGGTGGGCTCAAAGTGCACCTGTAACACTAATCTAGGATGCTTAAATATCAGGTTCCTATTTAACAAGGAAAATAAAAGGGGGTGTTTGTTAATACAAAAGTTTGAACATAAAACATCACTGCCTGAATGATTAAACCTATTTCAGAGGGCTGAAATCCTAATGACTCCAATTTGTCAAAACATAGGAGTTTTAATGGGGGGCAGGAAGGGTTGGCAGTGGTATGCAGCGTAGGAATCAACAACTGCGTACTTAAAGCAAAACACAAAAGCTCTATCCTGCTGAAATTCTCAGAATCACTATAGGAAATTAGGTGTAATTGACTGATGTGATCTCCAGTAATAGAAATGGGACTGAGTGCTTAGTATCCTCACAGTTAAGACAAGTAAATAAAAAGAGTTGGCAATGCATAAAATGCTTATAGTGTGCGACAGTTCATGTAAATTGGCTACTTCATTGATTTAAACATTTTGTAAATATAAATTTCTATGCTAGAAGATGACAGATGGAAGGAAAGAGAAAATCAAAGAAAAAATGGAAAGGTGGAGGTAAAAGGGAAAGGTAAGGAAAGATAGAAAATAAAGGAAGAGGTGGAAAGGGGAGAAAAGAGAAAGAGGAGGAGAAAAGAGGTGCAGAACTAGAGTAAAAATAAATTTAAAGGGGAAAATAAGAGGGAAAGGGAAAAGACAAGAATATTTGAGTGACTACAATGTATTTGTATTCACAAAAATCTTCAAAAATGTGAGAAATCACAGGGATTTTTTTCAACTTGTGATCAGCAATTAACGATGTCCTTGTAATAGTGCTGATGACTGAGACTGGGTGGAGGGGGAGAGGAGTGTGAGTCCTGATTGGTTCTTGGTCCAATAGACTCCTTCAGGACCCATTCTTCTCTTGCCAGGTACCTTTGCTCTGAGTTGAGAGGCTAGGCAAGCACACCACCACTGCTACCTGAATGTTCACAGCAACTTTATTCGTAATAGCCCAAACTGGAAACATCCCAAATGCCCATAAACTGATGAATGGATAAATTGTGTTACATTCAAACTGCAGAATACTACTCAGCACAAAAGGGGAAAACTACTAATACATTTAACAACGTTGATGAATCACAAATATTATGCTAACTGAAAGAAGCCAGACTCAAAAGGTTATATTGTATGATTCCATTTATATGACATTCTAGAAAAGGCAAATATAAGTATGCAGAACAGATCAATAACTGCCATGGGTTGGGGTTGGGAGCACAGGATTTATGCAAAGGGAAATAAGGAAACTTTTGGAGGGGAAGGAAATATTCTTTATCTTGAAAATGGTGGTGGTTACATGTCTATGCATGTTTGTCACAACTTATAGATCTGTATGCTTGCAATTGGTGAATTGGAAATTATACCTTCATAATGCTGATAAAAACAAATAAACAAAAAATTTGTCCAAAGTCATCCTACTGCTAGTGGTGCTGCCCTTACTTCTTTCCTCCTTATACTCTAGGCAGAGCAGTATGTAGAAAGAAAATATCTGAGGGTCTAAAATGGAGATTTAAAGATGTTTGTACACAGAATTCCTCATTGTCTTATTAATCAAATCAAAATTTCTCACTCTGGCATTCAAGGTCTTCCATAAGCTGCCTCAATCTGCCTCTCCAACTTTGACTGTCAACATTCCTGTAAATATCCTCTTAACTACTATCAAGTAGCTGTGCTCACTTCATGCATATGCCCTTCCTATCTACTTCCCTAGCATATACATATTCTGCTTATTTCAATCTATTTGCCTTTGTTGATACTGGTTTCCCTGCATGTTCTAGCATGCCTTACACTTACTCATTCAACAACTATTTATTGAGTGCCTACTATGTGCCAAGTAAAGTGCTAACTGTATATACATTAACATGTCTATTTAAACAAGTCTGTTAAAGTCTCTGCCTTCACACAACTCACAGGCAAATTATGCCATTAGAATGTAGTGCGAAAAGGACCAAATAATAGGAGAAAATACAGTATATTAGTACCATGGAGAAAAGGAACCAGACCCAGAAATGAAAAAATAATAGTCAAAAATGGTTTCTCAAAGGAAACTATATCTAAATGGAGACTTGAAAGATACTTGGGGTTCTCCAGGCACAAGGAGAAGAGTGCTCTGTGTAGAAAGAGCTAGAATACAGAAAAGTCTGGAGGTGAGCAAGTGCATGGGAAGTAAATTCAAGATTTAAAATGATTTAAGTATATCAGGAACAGGGAGGATAAAAGAGGCAAGAGATGATGCTGGATAGAGAGTCTTGAGCCAGGTTATGAAGGGCTTTCAACACCATATCAAGGAATGTGGAATTTATGTTTAGGGTGATGATGTACCAACAAAAAGGCTTGAAATAGAAGAGTGGTACCCTTATGTTGGGGTTGAGATAGATCATTCCATCTATAGTGTGGAGAATGGATAGGACAAGGAGAGGCGGGGAGACCAGTTAGTAGATGTGGCATTTTCCCAAGCATTCTTGGCTACAGTGGTGGCAAGTATAATACAGAATAAATATTTAAGAAATAAAGATAAAATTGGTATTATCTACCCATAGATTTGGTGATTCCAGTGGAGGGAATAGGGTAGCATCAAAGATGACTCTCAAGTCTCTGCTTGGAAAAGTTGGTGCATGCTAGAGCCAGTCATTGAGATAGGGACATAAGAAAGACAAGTAAATGATAAATACAAATTCAGTCTTGGACATGTCGGCTCCTATTCTGTACCCTTGACCACTCTTGCTCACATTGGCCTCCCCTGTGGAAAATCCTAGAGTCTGGTCCACTCCCTTGGGCCTTTGTGTTTCTATAGACTCCCTAAGGAGAACGGAAATCCCTGAGAGCAGGGGTTCTGTCTGAGACTTCTAACACCTCACAGGCCCTACCCTGTGATAAACATAGAATGAGTTCTCAAAAACACTTGCTAATCAATCGAATACTGTCATGGGGCAATAAAATGGGATGTGTAGGTGGGCTTGAGTCATATCCACTACTGAAGATGGTTAGTAATAAAGAACAGCTTCCATATAAATAACAAACAAATACAGCAGGAAAGGATTAAGCTGTGCTTCAGTTTACCCAATTAGAAAATTGAATTTCACATGAAATCCATCATAATTATTTAATATTTAAATAAGAACTGTTTATAGACTATTTTGTAGGAGAGATAATCCTTTTGTGATCTTAAGAATCATATCTTTTAAGAATCTTTAAGTTTGAAGAGCTCTGGAAGATTTTTTAGTCCAACCCCCAGTTGATGCTAGAATTCCTTCTACAACATCCCTAATGGTGTTTATCTAGTTGGTCCTTACATACCATTAATGACAGGGAACTCACTGTGTTCCAACTCAACCCATTTCATCTTCAGACAGCTTTGACTAAGTGTTCTTTCTTATGCTTTATCTAATTATGTCTCCAAAAGTAAAATACTTCATTTATGTATTATTCATTACATGTTTAAAAACAGAGATTATAGCCCTTTTCGTTTTCCATTCTCTAGATCAACTCTTGCCAGTTTCTTTATATGGTATGGTTTTGCATTTCTTACGCATATTGGTCACTCATCTGTGTGTACACAAGTTTATTTATAATCTTCATGTATTCTGGCACCCAGAGATGAACAAAGTACTGTATTCCAGGTGTTATCTTGCAAGGACAGAGAACAGCAAGATTATTGCTTCCTTCATTTTGGATAATCTTCTCCTGTAAATATAATCTAAACAAATTTACAGCAGCTTTTTATCTATAGCTAATTGTGGACATACATTGAGTGAGTGTTGACTTCAAACTGTCTTTTAGATGCACTGCTGCTAAGCTATGGTCTGTGGGAACCAAGTGAAACTACAAAGTGCAGTTTAAGTTCCCTCTCTTCCCATTTATTTTATCACATTTTAAAGTTAGAATTAATAGATTATATCTCTCTTCACTGAGGCTTATTTGCCTTTTTCTGTTGGGTATACTAAGATTGTATGTAATAGTGATTCTTATGTCATATTCATCTTGGAGCTTGCTATGGACTGAAACTTTGTGTCCCTCTAAAGTTCATAGCCCCCAATGTGACTATATTTGGAGAAAGGGCCTTTATTGGGGATAATTAAGGTTAAATGAGATGAGAAAGATAGGGCCCTGATCCAATAGGACTAGTATCTTTGTAAGAAGAGACATTCTCTTCCTTCCTGCAATGTAAAGACACAGCAAAAAGGCAGCTGTCTGAAAGCAAGGGAGCCCTCCCCAGAAAATGACCATTACCAGCACCTTGATCTCAGATTTCCTCCCTCCAGAACTATGATAAAATAAATTTAAGCCATCCAGTCTGTGGTATTTTGTTATAGCAGCCTGAGCGGACTAATATAGAGCCTCAGCCTATTATAGGACTTGGCATATTACTAGAGCTTAATGGAAGTCCGGCTATTTGAATGAAAGATGGATATTGTCTAAAAATAGCAAAAAAGTAAAAATTACTCATAGTTGTTTCACCTTGGCATCTGCAGTAATATGGGGACCTCTCATTGATCACATGAGCATAGTTTGGAATGAAGAAATCACACTCAAACGACCTCACTGACGGCCTTCCTTCACCTTTGAAGGATAATTTCATTGGATATAGAATTCTATGTTGATAGCTTTTCCTTTCAACAATTTAAAGATTTCACTTCACTCTCTTCATGCTTGCATAGTTTCTGATAAGTTCACTATAAGCCTTACCCTTTTTTCCCTATAGGTAAGGTTTTTTGTTTTCTTCTACTCTATCTTCACTTAAGATTTTCTCTTGGTATTTGCTTTTTTGCAGTCAGAATACAACATGCCTAAAAGTGTGTGTGTGTGTGTGTGTGTGTGTGTGTGTGTGTGTGTTTTCTATTTATCTTGCTTGGTGTTCTCTGAGCTTCAAAAAATTCGTTTATCCTGTACTTCCTTTCTTCTCTTTCTGGAATTTTAATCATATATATATTACCCCTTTTGATATTATCCTATAGTTTTAGCATATTTTGTTCTTTTTTCCCTCCTCTTGTCAGAGTCACAGAAAGGAGTTTTCCTGATCCTTACTGTGAGAATACTGTGCAGTTCTTGGAGGAAAAGCCCACAGAAATGTGGGGCTCCCCTTATTATTTCCCCCCTCAGGAGCTTTGCACTCTCACACTAGTCCACTTTTAACCTCCAGAAATTTTCATAATTACTAATGAATTAAGTATTACCACTGCTTCTGGCTTCTGGCAGGTCTTCTACAGGCAAACAAATCTAGATGTACCTGTCTCTCCAGCTTCTGAGGTGTTGGGTTGCCCTGCCATCTCAATTCTCTGAGTCTAAGAAAAGCCATTAATTTTTCTATTCATTCTCCAGCATTTTCTTGTTGTAAGGATGAGAAGGCAAATTTTAAACTCTTTACATGTTAGAGCTGAAAGCAGAGGTTTCTTGCATTTTTTATTAAGAGAAAAATGTATTTTTTATTTACTAAAATCTCTACCCTTTTCAATAATTTTCCTTTCTTCCAGAATATCTGCGCCTCCAACTGATATTATTTCCATTCTGCCCAGAGAAATTCCCTCAGCAGTTTTTATAGTGTAGGTCTGCTAATGACTAATTTTCTTGGTTTCCTTATGTATGGAAATAGTTTTATTTTGCCTTCAATTTTGAGGAATATTTTTACTGAAGGTAGAATTATTGATTGATTGTTTGCTTTTGTGTTTTAGTTCTTTAAGATGTTATTCCAGTGACTTCAGGTCTCCATAGCTTTGATTAGAAGCCTAGGGACATTTGAATTGATGTTCATCTGTATGTAATGCATTATTTTTCTCTGGCGGCTTTCAAAATCTTTTTTCATAAAAGGCATCCAAATTGGAAATGAAGAAGAAAACTATCTCTATTCACACACTATATGATCTTATATATAAAATCCTAAAGAGTTCACAAAAAGCTATTAGAGCTAATAAATTCAGCAAATTTGCAGGATGCAAGATCAACACACAAAAATCTGTTGTATTTCTGTGTGCTATTAGTGAACAATAGAAAAAATAAGTGAAGAAAACAATTCTATTTACAATAACATCAAAAATAATAAAATATGTTGATATAAATTTTGTAGAAATTGTCCAATTGATTGTAAAAGTTTATACGGAAATTAACAGACCTAGAATATCCAAAGCTATTTAGAAAAAGAACAAAGTTGGAGGACTTACATAACCCAATATCAAAACATACTATTAAGCCACAGTGATCAAAAGAGTGGGTTATAGGTACAAGGATAAGCAGATAAATAGAAGCAAATTGAGTATTCAGAAACAAATTCTCACATTTACTATTTCAACAAAGATCCCAAGACAATTTGACAAGGAAAAGCATAGCCTTTTCAACAACTGATCCTGGGACAAATATATATCCAATGCAAACAAAACAAAACAATACAAAACCCCAAAAACTTAGACACTTACCTCACATCAAACACAAACATTAACTCAAAGTGACTGCTAGACCTAAATTTAAGAACAAAAGCTGTAAAATTTCTAGAATAAAATGTAAGAGAAAAATATATTTTGAGGTTAGGCAAAGATTTCTTAAATACAGCACCAAAGACATGATTCATAATTGCAAGAGATTTTTATAAATTGTATTTTGTCAAAATTAACATTTGAGCATCAAAGACGTCATTTAAGGAAATGAAAAGACAAATGAGCTGAAGGAAAACATTTGCAAATCATTCATCCACTAAAGCATTTTTATGCTTTTTATGCATTTTTATGCATTTTAGCATACATGCTTTGTTAAAACATATATGAAGAACTATTATAACTCAGTAATAAGAATAGAAACACCGTAATTAAAGACTTGAATAAAGATTTAAATAGACATTTCACTAAAGAAAATTACTAAATGGCTAATAAGCACATATAAAAATGCTCAGTATCATTAATCATTACAACAATGCAAATTAAAACCATGATAAAATACCAATACACACCCTCTGGAATTTCTATTATCAAAAAGACAAACTATACTAATTATTGGTGGATGTGGAGAATTGGAACCCTCATGCATTGCTGATGGGAATGCAAAATACCACACTGACTATGGAAGGCAGTATGGGAGTTTCTGTTAAGTCTAATTAAAATTTATCATGTGATTGAACAATTCCACTCATAGGAACGTATACAAGAGAAATAGAAATATATGTTCAAGCAAAGATATATACAGCAACATTCATAGCAACATTTTTCTTACAGCCCCAAACTGGCTACACTGCAAGTGCCTGTCACCTGGTGAATGGGCAAAAACAATGTAGTTTATCCATACACTGGAATACGTTTTGGCAATTTAAACAATGAGTCACTAGTATATGCTATAACATGGATGAACCTCAATAACATTATGCTAAATGAAAGAAGCAAGACACCAAAGCTACCCATGTATGATTCCATTCATATAAAATATCTAATAACAACGTAAATTTTAGAAACAGAAAGCTGATCAGAGGCTGTCTAGGGCTTTGGGTAAAAGGTAGGATAAACTATAAACAAGGGAACATAAGGAAACTTTTTAGGGGGATGAAAATGCTCTAAAACTGGACGGCAGTGATGGCCTCATAATTCTCTACATCTAATAAAATAATTGAACTGTTACACTTACAATGGGTAAATTTTATGGTTTGTAAATTAAATCTTAATAAAATTGTGAAAAGAAAGATAACAATAGGATATTATGAATAAATTTATGCCAAAAAATTTTGCAAATTCTTTCAAAATAAAACTTACCAAAAACTAACTGGTGATGAAACTGATACAGGAAAATTTGAATATCCCTAAATCTGTTTAAAAATTGAATTATCAAAAGCCTTTCTATAGAGAAACTCCTGGCTTAGATGCTTTTATTGTGAATCCTATCAAAACATTAAAGTATGATATTTATATGCTTTCACATAGTAGAGGAAGAAGGAATACATCCAAACTCATTTTATAAGCCAACAGAATTCTAATACCAAAACCTGCAAAGACATTACAAAAAAATGAAAAAAATCACATAAACATTCCTCATGAATATACAAACAAAACTCTTTAGGAAAATATCAGCAAATCAAACCCAGTAATATATAAAGAGGATAATATATCATGACAAGTATGATTTATTCCAAGAATGCAAGGTTCATTTAGCATTCAAAAAACAATCACTTATTCACTGCATTGAGAGAACAAAGGAGAAAAAAATATAATTTCAATGGATGCAGAAGATCTTTGACAAAATTCAACACCAGTGCATTGCAAATAGAAATAGAAGGGAACTTCCTCAATTTAATAAAGGGTGTATGTAATGAACCTATATCTAACACCTTACTCATCGGTGAAATATTGAATATTTTGCCATTAATATTGGAAATAAGGCAAAGATGCTTGCTCTCACAACTACTATTTAACACTATCTTGGAGGTTTTAGACATTGTGATAAAGCAAGATAAAATATAAAAGGCATAAAGATTATAAAGGAAGATGCATAACTGTACTTGCAGATGATATGGTTATTTATATAGAAAATTCTAAGGAATCTACAAAATATATAATAGAACTAATAGGCAAATTTAACAATGTCACAGGACATAAGGTTACTACATACAAAAAATTATATTTTCACAATGAAAGCTACTGGACCTTTCTATTTTATATCATACAATTTCATGCAAATCTGCTATTATCTCAAAATAAAGAGTTGAATTTAAAAATACCATTCCCAATATATCTCATAATGTATATGCAAATATTTCAAAATCTGAAAAGAAATTGAAATTTAAAACACTTCTTGTCTCAAGCATTTTGGATAAGGGATACTCAACCAGTATATTCATGTTTAGGTTTTTGTGTGAACTTCATGTTTATCTGGGATAAAGGCCCAAGAATGCAACTGCTGGTTGTATGGTAGTTGCATGTTTCGTTTTGTAAGAAATTGCTTGTTTGTCAGAGTTGCTAGGCCTTTTGACATTCCTGCTACCAATGTATGAATGATCAGATTTCTCTGCATTCTCACCAGCAGTTGGTGTTGTCTCCATTTTTCATTCTAACCATTCCGATAAATGTGCAGGGTATCCAATTGTGATTTTGCTTTGCATCTCCCTAATGGTTAATAATATTTAGCATCTTCTCAAGTATTTATTTTCCATTTCTATATCCTCTTTGGTGAAATATCTGTTCATATTTTTTGCACATTTTGTAATTAGACGGATTTTTTATTGTAGTATTTTAAGATCTTTTTTAAAATTCCTAGTTCCTTATTGTGTGGATATGTGGTTTGCAAATAGTTTCTGTCAGTCTGTAGCTCGTTTTTAATCCCCTTAGCAGTGACTTTTGCAGAGAAAATTTTAAAATTTTGGTGATGCTCAGTTTCTCAATTTTTTGGATTATGGATTATGGATTCAGTGTCAAGTCTAAGAATGATTCACCTAGCCCTTGATCCTGAAAATTTTTCCCTATAATTTTTTCCTTAAAGTTTTATATTTAATGTTTATATCCATGATCCATTTTGAGTTAATTTTTGTACGAGGTAAAAGGTTTAGGTCAAGGTTCATTTTCTTGGCTATGGATATCCACTTGCACTAATGCCACTCATTGGAAATTCTGTCCTTCCTTTATTAAATTACTTTTGTACCTTTGTCACAAGTCAGTTGGCATACTTGCATGGGTCTATTTTGGGGTTCTCTGTTTTGTTCTATTGACCCATGTTCCTATCTCCCTGCAATTTATCGGTGTCACAGGTTATAATATTACTATATAAAAATAAGCTAAATTTTTATCTAGCAATAAAAGAAAACATTTAGAAAATGAAATTAAAAAGCAATTTTGTTTACAATGTCTCAAAATAATAAAATAGTTAGGAATAAATTTAATAAAAACATGCAAGTCCTCTACACTAAAAAGTACAAAAATTCTTAAGAAAAATCAAAGAAGTGTTAAATAAATGAAGTAGATATATCATATTCATGGTTAAGGATATTATGTTAAGAAATAATTTCTCCCAAATTTATCTATAGGTTCTATGTAATTATAATTAAGACATCAGCATATTTTGTTATAGAAATTGAAAAATTGATTATAACATTAATATGAAAATTCAAAAGACCTAGAAAACCCAAAGCAATGTTGAAAAAGAACATAGCTGAAGGACATATGTCACTTGATATGGGAATTAATATTAAAGTAAGTAATCAAGATAGTGTGATACTCACCTAAGAAATGACAGATATATCATTGGAATAGAACAATCCAGAAATAGTAGACACAAACTTATATAGTCATGTAATTTTTCACAAAGATGCCAAAGCAATCCATTGGGGAAAGGAAATATTTTTATTTTGTTTTGCCTTGATTTGCATTTTAACAGATGGTTCTGGCATAACTACATATTCATTGAAAACAGTGAATCCCAAATGACAGCATAGATAAAAGTTTCATGTGTAAAAATAACAAATCTCAAACCTTTTGCTATAACACACACGAAAATTAATTCTAGATAGATCATAGGCCTCTATGTAAAGGCAAAAGTCATAAAGCTTTTAGAAGACAATGTGACAGAATATCTTTTACTATATGTGTAGGCAATGGTTTCTTATACAGGTCACAGAAAGCAATGACAATATAAAATGGATGAGGCAGGTTCCATCAAAATTAAAAACTCCTGCTAAAGACAGCATTAAGAATAGAAAGGTCACATGCTGGAAGAAAACATTTGTAAAATATATATCTGACAAAAGACTCTTACTATTCAGGATATAAAAAGACCTTCTACAATTCAATAATGAAAGGATAAAAAATTAAAATGTACAAAAGTTATATAGCCAGTTTGGAAAACCATTTGGAAGTTTCTCACAAAGTTTAACATAGAGTTACCATACGACCTAGCTATCCCACTCCTTGGTATTTATTTACCCTAGTAAATTAAAAACATATGCATGTAAAAAGCTGTACATTATGGGTTAAAATGGCCTTATTCATTATTTCCCCAAACTGGAAACAACTTAGATATCTTTCAATAGGTAAATGGATAATCGAGCTGTAGTGCCATGGCATATTACTGAGCAGTCAGGAGGAAAGGTAATTGATTCATACAACAATATGGATGAATTGTAAATGCATTCTGCCAAGTGAAAGCAGCAAAACTACAAAGGCTACATATTGTATGGATCCGTTTATATGATATTCTGAAAAGGCAAAACTATAAGGACAGAAAACAGATCTGTGGTTTCCAGAAGTTGGGGATGGGGATCACAAGGAAACTTTCAGTGTGATTGGAACATTCTTTATATTACTATGGCTGTAGATACATGATTATGCATTCGTCAAAACCCATAGGACTGTACACCATGGAGAGTATCTTACTATATGCAGATTTAAAACAATCATCTAGAATGGTTACCGAACCCAGAGTGGACTAAAGACTAGGGCAAATGTATCTAACTCTATTATAAGTGTGATATAGCTTCATTGAAGGAGATGGAGAGGAAAGCAACTGACTTAATAACTTTGAAAAACTGGTTTGTCTTGATACTATTTTAAAGGTAAAGACAAAAATAACTGTATATAAGCACTGTACTCTAGTTCTGCAGTCCCCAATTCGCAGGCTGAGGATTGGTATGGGTCAGTGGCCTGTTAGGAACTGGGCAGCAGAGCAGGAGGTAAGTGGCAGGCTAGTGAGCGAAGCTTCATCTTTATTTACTGCCTGCTCCCCATTGCTCCCATCACCACATAAGCTCCGCCTCCTGTCAGATCTGCAGTGACATTAGATTCTCACAGGAGTGCAATCCTACTGTAAACTGCATATGTGGGGGATCTAGGTTGAGCACTCCTTATGAGAATCTATTGCCTGATGATCTGAGGTAGAGCTGAGGCACTGATGCTAGCACTGGGGAGTGGCTGCAATTACAAATTATCATTAGTAGAGAGGTTTGACTGCATAATAAATGTAATGTGCTTGAATCATCCCAAAACCATCCTCTCTCCCAATCCCCAGTCCATGGAAAAATTGTCTTTCATGAAACCTATCCCTGGTGCCAAAAAGGTTGGGGACTGCTGCTCTAGTTGATAAACATATTTCTTACAGGGGTATGATTTAGCAATTCTGAAACTACATTACATGCATACTAGGGTTGGAAAAATAAGCATATACATTACAAATAGTAAGAACCAGGTTTCTCTACCATAGAAAGAAGTAACAAATAAGCAATGAGTGTAAATTAGTTTTCTACTTCTGCCATAACAAATTACCACAAACTTAGTGGTTTAAAATAATGTAGATTTATTATCTTACAGTTCTGTAGGCTAGAATTCCAACATGGTTCTCAATGGGCTAAAATTAAAGTGTCAGCACACTGTATTCCTTTCTGATGGCTATAAGGGATAATCTGTTTCCTTGCCTTTTCTGGCTTCTAGAGCCCATTCATATTCCTTGTCTCATGGCACCCTTCTTTCATCTTCAAAGCCAGAAATGTTTTATCTCTCTGTGGTCTTTCTTGCATAGTCACATCTGCTTCTGACTCCCTCTTTGGCTTCTCTCATCCACCTCTAATGACTCTTTTATACATTGGGCTCACCCAGATAACCCAGGATAATCTCCATATTTTATGACCAGCTGATTAGAAACTTTAATTCCATCTGCAACCTTAATTCCCTTTTGCCAAGTAAGGTAACACATTCAGAGACTTCGGGGATTAAGATGTGAACATCTTTTGAGGGCGATTATTCTGCCTACCACAAGAGTAATAATAAAATAAACCCCGTAGTGCTGGATTAGAGCCAGAGATATCAGTGTAAGCTCATATGTATTTTAATGTATAAAGGTAGATACAAAATACAGATATGTGTGTGTGTATGTGTGTGTGTGTGTGTATATATATATATATATATATATATATATATATTTATTTATTTATAGGATTTCCCAGTTCTTAGGACCTAGAAGCACTAACATCCCAGTAGCAACAAGAACAACTAGACCTAGATCTTGGTTTCTAACTACTATTCTCCAATAAAAGCAGCTAGGACTCCTTGGAGAAATAGATGATTCTAGGTGTGGGGCAAGGAATATACAAGACATAGTGTAATGGCATAAAGTGCTTAAAAAACCGAACAATAACCAAGAGGATAAAACCATGTGAAAAGGATACAGGATCCAAGCTAAAAGAGTACTTAATGGCCAAAGCCAGACAAATTGGAGCAACAAACTCTGCAATGAGAGTATTATATTTTTAAGCCAAAGAATAAGTGAGTCCATACTGATATAAATAAATAATTGAATATGTAAATAGAGAAGAAAGGACAACTCTTCCTTATAGAAGAATTCCAATTAATAATAGTGGAAGAAATGAGGGAAATAGAAACGCCATCAGAATAGCAAAGTAATACTTTCTGTAGGCAAGATTCACTAATGAATGTCAAAATCAGTGGATGAAACTTTAAGGAGAAATGGGATATTTCCATCACCCTCAAATATTATAAATTGTTGTGGTTGTTTTAAGGTGTGTTCACAAATTCTTCGGTACTCCTCCTTCTAGGAAGTAGGGTTCAATTCTTCTCCACTTAAGTGTAGGCTAGACTTAGAGACTTGCTCCTAATGGAATGTGCACTGTTACTGAGTATGTACTATGTATGTTCTGAGTATTTATGTTATTGTGAGAGTAATGTCACAGTAAAAAACAAACAAAAAAAAAAACCCTAGAAGACACCACCTTGACCCAGCAATCAAGGTTAACATGACCAGCAATGAATCCAGTACCTATCATGTACCTCCTGATATGATATGCTGAGCAAGGTACTTTGCCTCTCTGATATTCTTCCCCTTAACACATGACCCCAGTCTAATCTTGAAAAAAAATATCGGATAAAGCCAAATTTAGGGACATTCTACAAAATCACTGACCAATACTCTTCAAAAGTGTCAAGTTTATGAAAGAAAAGGAAAGACTGGAGGAGACTAAAGAGCAAGGGCAAGAAAATACAAAGGGATATCCTGGATTTGATACTGGGAGAGAAAAAGCACATCAGTGGAAAAGCTGGTGGAATCCTATTAAAGTCTGTAGTTTAGTAAAAAGTAATGTGCCAGTGTTAGTTTTTAGCAAAGTATGTATCATGATTATGTAATATGTTAACATTAGGGGAAGCTGGGTGAAATTATACAGAAACTATCTGCAGTGTTCTTACAACACTTTGGTAAATCTGAACTTACTTGAAAATATTTTTAAGGGGATGAAAGATTTGAACAGACATTTCATAAAGGTAAATATATGAATGGTAGCACACATGAAAAAGTACTAAGTATCATTTGTCATCAGAAAAAAGCAAATTAAAATCACAAAGAGTTACCAATACACACCTACCCGAATAGCTAAAATTAAGAAAACTGGTCAACACAAAATGTGGGCAAGGACACAGAACAATCAAAATTTTCCCGCATTTGGGTGGGAGTATAAAATGGTACAACAACTTTGGAAAATGTCCCAGTAATTTCTTATAATACTAAATTATCCTACAACCAAGCAATTGCACTCCTACATATTTAGTCAATTTAAATAAAAACATATGTGCACACAAAAATTTGTACACATTCACAGAAGATTTAAACATAATGTGAAAAACTGGAAATAGCCCAGAGCTCTGTCAATATAAGAAGGAATAAACAAACTTTGACGTGTTCATAAAATTGAACAATACAATAATAAGGAACAAACTACAGACTACCTGGAACAATATGGATGAATCTTAAAAACATTAATTTGTGTGAAAGAAATCTCATATGTATACATACTCACTGTCTTATTACATTCATTTGAAGTTCTAGAAAAGATAAGACCAATCTATCGTGGGAAAAAATTCAGAGTAGTATTTGCCTCTGGAGGGATGGGGCAAGGATTGACTGGATTGGGGAACGAGAGAACTCTGGGATGGTGGTAGCATTGTATATTTTGAAAGGTAGTTAGGATACACATGTACGCATCTGTCAAAACTCTGCAAATGTAGATTTAAGGCTTTTGCATTTTATTGTATGTAAATTTTACATCAAAAAATCTATAAGCAAATATTTAACTCTAGTTAATGATATAAATTCTGAAGGATTTAGGGAGGAGTTTATTGATGTTTGTAATTCACTTTGAAATGCATCAAAAAATAAGATGGATTGATGGATGAGGAGAGGGATGGTTGGACTGATATATATTTAGTAAAGCAAGGACACTAAAATGTTAATGGTAGAATTTAGGTTGTGTACTTGCAGGTGTTCACTTAAAACATTTTCAACTTTTTTTGAAAATTATGAAAATCTTTATAAAATATTTGTAAGTAACATACTAAATGAACAATTTCAATTGAACAATATCCATAGAGAATCAAAGAAAAAATAATGCTCAATTCCATGACTTAAGAAAAAGGAGTACATTTTGGACAAATTAGTATCAAAACAGATTAAAATTAAAATGTGGCACTTAAAAACTAATAAAGATGAAGTCAAGAAAACATGTATGTCATGAAATATTTACTAGCTGGATGTCAAAGCCTTGGTGGCTGAGTTACTGGAAAGATGGAGGTTTAAAGGTGGCAGAAACTTAAATGGTAGCCATAGATAATTATGGTCATTAGGCAACATTCAATGGTTACCAAACTACTGCTATATGTAGGCTGGTTGATCCATCCTGAGAAAGAAATGTCTTCTTGAGCTAAAAACTGAATGGGCAAAATCAATGATTGTGCTGAACTAGTAATACATATTCAAGAGGCGGGAGTGGGACTAGAGTAGCACACAAGAGAGCAAAGGCTGTAGTTGGTTTCTGTCACCATCAGGATCTCAACTTTGTGTCTCAGAGTCCCAAGAAGGCCACCAAGAACATTACTAAAGACAGGGAACTCCAACTTTTCAAGAGTGCCACATCCTAGGAAAGCAAGTTCATGACAATGGCTAGATTTGCCTTTTCCTTACTGGGCATAGTCTAGAGTACTGACTCTCAAAGAGGAGAGTTCCATTCACTAGGAGGTGTTTGGGAAATTGTGGGCACACTTTGTTCATCACAATACTTGGGAGGGGCTACTGACATTTAGTGGATTTATTTATTATTTTTATTTATTTATTTATTTTTTTATTATTCCAAGGTATTGTGAGGGTACAAACATTCTAGTTACACTTTATGTCTTTGCCTCACCCAAATGCAGGTTAAAGGTGTGCCCTTCCCTCCCTTTAGTGCCCCCCGTGTCCTTTAGTTGTAGATTTGTCCCCCATCCCCCTAATCCCTGGAGAGTATTTCTGCCATGTGATCACCCTAGTGTTAATCAGTTAGTACCAATTTGATGGCGAGTACAAATGGATCCCGTTCTTCTGCTCTTGTGGTGCCTCACTTTGGATGATGGGCCTAAGTTTAGTCCAGGAAAGTGTAAGAGGTACTAGATCATCATTATTTCTTATGATTGAGTAATATTCCATTGTAAACATATACCAAATTTTCGTAATCCACTCATGGATTGACGGGCACTTGGGTTGTTTCCACTTGCAGGTCCATAATTTTTTTTTTTGATGCAAGCAAAGGGACTAGCTCCAGCTACCATTAATGTAACTGGTGTTCTAATATGCCAAAGATAATTTTTGAATATCACGTTATGCTTTCCTTCTAATTACATGGACAGTCCACTCTCTTAATTAGTGGACTAAGCTGGATAATTTGTCCTGATCAATGATTTGAAAGTTTCTTATAGCTAGGAAAGGGAATGAGAAAGTCAAGACTCTAAAGGAGCTTATCAGGTATAGGAGGAAACTAATCGACTCAGCAACTTTCTCAAAGCCATAGCAAACACCTATATTTGCATCCCCCAAATTCCTGATTGATAGGTTTTGGGAAGGGTAACTGTTAACTTTACCTTCAATAACTACACCTTAACTCACGTTCAGATCCAGTAGGCAATGGTACAAAGAGAGGTGTGGGCTGGGAAAAAATACTGTCTGTGCATAAAACAAAGTTTTTGTATTTGTTTGGCTAATTTTAACAAAAAATGTGCTGTACCTAAGCCAAATCTGGCAGTAGAATGACAATTGGGAAGGCAGCTGAGAGACATCAGGGAATTGATGGGAATTGCGCTGGATTGAGAGTCGGGAAGACTTGGATCTTATCTCAGCTCTGTCACTAACAGGCTGTGCAACCTTGGCAAAGCCTCTTAGAGTCCTAGTAATTCATTTCTGATCCTTAAATTGAGAGGATTTGGATAGATGAGCCAGTCCCAGTGAGTTTCCCCATCATAGGCAAATTTCTAGCTAAAGAAGACAAAGCTAAGGTGAGAATACAATGTGGTCTCTCACTTCTCTTCCGACAGGTAAAGGAGCCAAGACGTTTGTGTTAGGAAAAATGCTCCTAGGCTTTGGTTCCTTCAGTAGCATTTCCATATTCCACAAGGCTTCTCATCCTCCTAGGGAAGAAGCAAGAGGAAAGCTGTGAAGTTGATTCAAATGAAAATATTTCCTCTTTCAGGCAGAAACACTCAGATATAGACATCTAACTGTGGTTAGTAAAAGTAAATCCTAATCAAGGATTATACACGGCAATGTCAATGATGAGAAATTGATGAAAGTTAATGATTACTTTGAGAGATACCCAATTTTTTCAGTTTTCTTTAAAAGTTTCATAAATCCTAACACTTTTTTTTTTTTTGACAGAATCTCACTCTTTTACCCGGGCTAAAGTGCTGTGGCGTCAGCCTAGCTCACAGCAACCTCCAACTCCTGTGCTCAAGCGATCCTCCTGCCTCAGTATCCCTAGTAGCTGGGACTACAGGCATGCGCCACCATGCCCGGCTAATGTTTTCTATATATTTTTAGTTGTCCAATTAATTTCTTTCTAATTTTAGTAGAGACGGGGGTCTCGCTCTTGCTCAGGCTGGTCTCGAACTCCTGAGCTCAAACAATCTGCCCGCCTCGGCCTCCCAGAGTGCTAGGATTACAGGCATGAGCCACCATGCCCGGCCAATCCTGATAGTTTTAAATGCAATTTTGAACAATATAGCTAATAACTACCATCATAATATCCAACATGTTTTGAAATCGTTAGAACGTGTCCAAAATCTTAGATGCTTTCAATTTATCCTTGATAATAACTATATAAATATCAAATAAGCAATGTGATTATTTTCATTCTGCAGATGAGAAACACGTTTCAGAGAACTAAGGAATGTCTAAGGCTGCGTAGTCATTAATGAGGGAGCTGGGGTCTGAACTACGCCGTAGCTGGCACTGTTGGAAGCTCCGCTCCCCGGCATCCCTGCTTGTGTTCAACTCATCTGGTTCAAGATACATTTCTAACTTTTCAAAGAAAGGAAATGCTTATGCTCATTTTATGAAAAATGATGCCTATGATATATGCCTGCTTCATCAGCTGTTCAAAATTACCCCTAATAAAACAGCAAAATGTATAATTTGCAAGGGGACAGCAAGCTTTACAAGAAAACAAAATGATAAACCTATCAGATTTCTCTCATCAAATTTTCCAAAATATTTCACCAAATCCGGAGAGCTGTCTTTCATTCATTTTCTGTAAGACAGTAAAAATGACAGGGCTCTGAAAAATTAAACAAAACAGTTAAAACTATTTTTATTTATTACCTTCTGCATGCAGTTTGTACTTAGAATTCAGAATAATGTTGTGTCTAGTCTATGTATTCCTTTTAAGAAACTCTCCATGTGAACAGCCTCAGACCTAGATTCATCACAGATTTTATCTGTGAACCATTAGTTTTTACCCCTCTTTTGATAATCCTCTTGGAAAATAATTTTTCTGTCGTGTGTACCCGGCCCACTTTATTGAGGGCCAACTGCAGCCGTTGCAACTCAAAACGGTCATGTTGCTAACTGCCCAAATGGCACTGGTGTGTTAAAGTGCATTTTTAAAGTATATAGGATTTAAAATTCTTTTGATCCTCAGATTTGTTGTCCTCAGCATTGTGGTCAATGCAAAGTTATCAGTAGAGAAAGTAAAGATATTTGAGCATTCGATGTTCCTATTCTTTGATGCGTATAAAAGATGAGAGATGGAATTATAGTGAATTCTGTAGGCACTATCGGATTAAAATAAACAAATGTCACTAATAGGAAAATCAATTCAAAACCATAAGCAAAAAAATGAAAGTAGGCTGGGATTTGAATTCACAGTATATTAATTCTAAAGAAAAAGTACGATAGAATAGAAAGAACGAGAGCTTCAAAACAGCAGAACAACACAGGTCAGGTCTGACTTTTAAAAAACTGTCTTGAAAATCTACCAGTCTGTGTCTTGATGAAGTTATTTAACCTTTCCAAGCCTTTGTTTCCACATCTGTAATACGGGATCCATACTACCTAACTTACAGGTTGTATAGTAATTAGAGAGTGCACATAAAACAATAACAACCATAGCTAATTAAGTTACCTATCAATTGCCTTATTTTTGTTGTGGCTATTCAAAATAAGTATAGTTAATATCAAAAGACATAATATGTTTTGAATCAACTTTGGAAATTCTAAAATGTGGCAAAAATAGCAGCGTAAGATTGCCCTTGGCTAGAATTTTGAGCTGCTTTTACATGAGCACGTAATGAGGTATAAAGTGCTTTCCCCTGGGAGAATATCAGTTGATCTGTCTCTCAGTATGAAAGCGGGTATTCTTTCATATCCACGATTCTTGCTCATTTGTAGCTTTTTAAAATTTTCCTAATCTCCAAAATATGTGAATTTTTGATTACTAACTTGTGTTATTTTTCTCCCATATGAGAGTGAATACTTCTAAGAGGATATTAAAATTTCTACAAGGGAAAAAAGTGAAGAATGTGGTTTAAATGTGTGGGCAATGGACTACCTAAAATGGACACCCAGAACAAGATAGACGTGCGCACCAAGAAGGCACGCCAGTACTGACTAGACTTCCCTACCTGGAGGGCTGTCTACCCCATGGAACATACAGCATGGACGAGGAAAGGAAAATGCATAATGCATGCATGTAGCTCCTTTCCTGAAGAGAAAAAATGGAGAAGATATGAGTTACTAATTCCTGCAACCAGATTCACCCTTCAGATTAAGTCACTCGTCCTCCCATGGAGCAGAGTGTGCAAGGGAGTGGAGATAGGCCAGAAGTACTCCCCCATCCAACATTGAAAAGTTTACTAACCCCTTGTTGGGACGCATTTTAATTGATAAACATAGACAAGTTACAAAAAAAAAAAATCTCTAATTCCAAAATTTTCAAGTGATCTGAAATAGATTTATGCAATATGGTGGAAAATGACATGGTGTTAGAATTAACCATAATGGTAACAGGCATCATGACAATCCCCAGGACCATATGTTGAGCCAGGCACCAAGCTACATCCTCTATTTAGTAGAAAATCTCAGGGCAAGGTTTTTGGTTGTTGTTTGTTTGTTTTCATTGAATCCCTCCTAGAGCTTAAATAATTCACATAAAATCACACACTATTATACAACAGAGACGGAACTTCAATCATAATCTGTCAAAACAAAGCCTGTGGTCTCAATATGCATAAACAAGCTCTTTGCTGTACTAGGACAAACTCTTGTACCTGTGTTCCACTTCCCCGTGACGGAATACAAAATCAGGTCACAAGTCCTCTGATGCTCAATTTGTAAAAACTCAACTTCTGCATGTCCAAACTGGGAGGAAGAAAAATCTTTTGCTGGGTTTTCTTCCCAAATATTCATTAAAACTCCTCCCCAAATTAATCATCTGGAACAGTCTCTTCAGATGTGTCCACTGTGGCCAGTTGTCTGTCAACCTGACATCTACGTGACGCCCCTTACTGGCCAGCCTCAGTTTCTTCCAGTGCAACTCTAACATTGGAAAGAGCGGGGCCTGATGTCACTGCCGGAACTGACAGGCACAGCAGTTTGGCACGAGGCCCTTTGGGCACAACTGCAGGTCTTGCAGGGTTTCCTCGGGTGCAAGGGAGACTATACCCGTCTTCAATTCTGTGCTCAGCAGCCAGCGTCCATAAGTCTAGCCCCGATGCTGTAGGTCTGTATGACTTGGGTTATACTTATTTATCTGCATGGCTCCCCCTTAGGAGGTAAGGTGGCCACACACTGCTGAGTCCAGGCATGTTGCAGTGGAAGCCACGTAAGAGACGGTCAACCTTCCTAAGCGTCAGCTCAGACACCAGCCTGTTCTTCCTCTGTCTCGCTCGTCTTTCGGCCTCGTTAACTTCTTTACCGTCCAACCTTGCTGCAAGATTCGTGATGAATTCAACACGACGACAAAGTGCTTCAGGTCTTGATCCCTTTCTGCCCCAAAGACCTCTGTGCTCACAAGACAAATCTTCGTAGGTTTTCGCTGAGGATGCCCGGCTCCCCACGGCAACGCGTGGGAAGAAAGGGCACTGGCTCACCTCTCCGTGCTGATTGGCTAAGCATGCCCAGGTACACTCTCACTATACAAAAGCTCTCTTTTCTTTCCCACCTTCTTTCACCCTCCAAACATTGTATCACTTTGTGGTAAGTGCACATCCTGTCTAACTTTTTAAGTTTATGCAATTTCAATTTTTCCTTAGTATATCTAATTTGCATTTATCTTCTCATCTTTCCATCCAGTTTGAAAGAGGACATCTTTTCTCTAAAATTAATCATGCTATCTAGATTCATTCTTTCCTACCTGCTGGAGGAACCGGCTCCTTCTTTCTCTAAGTCAGTGCATTCATGCAAGTATCTTTCCTTTGTTTGCCTTTTTGGCACTACGCTCCTGTTTAGCAACATCTCCCAGGGGCACGCCCATGCCCTCGCTGGCCTTCCTTCTCTGTCAGGCTTCTTACTGAGCTGTCCATCTCTATATGTACCGCTTTTATTTCCTCACCTTTCCATCTCTGCCTCATTTGTTCGCATTCTACTTTCCCTAAATGAAACCTCTCTCTCTAAGGGCAAGAATGGCTTTCTTCTCATCAAATCAAGCATTTTTTCCTCCGGACCTTTTCGTCTGTTCCTCTTTGTAATTACTGCTACATGTTCCTGATCCTCCATCTCCTCTTGCGCCCTTGAACTCTGCCATCTGGTTGTATTTCTCTGCAGTATTTCCGTGAGAAGCATCACTCACTTTCACAGGTTGAAAAATGCCTAATTCTCAAATCCGTATCTTAAGCTCAGATTGCTCTGTTAACTGACAGCCTTTCCCCAGCGTCCACCGCACCATTTGACGCCCCGAACCATGAACTCAGCATGTCTAAATGAAATTCACAATTCTGCCGCCATTCTATTCCCACATACAAACTCCTCATTTCAGGGACTAATACTATAAAAATCTCAGATTTATCTTTGATTCTTATCTTCTTTTCATTTTTTATATCCAATCAGTCATCAGATGCTGTAAACATATCCATCAAAATGTCTAAGATGGGTCCTTTCATTTCAATTCCATCTCTCATGGCTTCATTTCTGAGTGATTGCAATGGCTTCTCAACTCCTCAATCTAATTTCGGTCTTTCTCTTGTCTGCATCCTGAACACTGTGTTCAGCTTAGTTCTCAATACATGACAGTTCCATTTTCAATACTTAAAAAAATCAATTCATTATTACGTTGTAACATATAATGAAATAATTATACCACTTACCATAGGTTGGGGGCCCCTGCTCTAAAAGACAGGTATGAAAATACCTGGATCCCATTGGGATATTGGGTAATCACTCAGTGTTTCTTCCTGTGTGCACAGTAAATAAATCTCTCCCTCTTACTAATCTGCCTCAATTATGAGTTGATCTTTCAGAGAAGTTTTGGGGGAAAGGGCAAGTTTCCCCTCCCCCCAACACCATCTTTGTGTGCACATGTATGTATGGATATAGGTTACTAATATAAACATTCCTGAAATTGCATAAAACTCCCAGTAATTTGTCAATGTACTTACAGTCTATACAGTCAGTTCTAACCCCAATTATTATCTTAAAATGTCGCATGCCCCAGAAATAACCAAACTTCCTTGTCAGTTGTGTCATTTTTACCGCGAACTCTAATCAGATCTGTAACCATGGCTATTTCTAAATCTCATCAGTCACAGACAGCTACTGTTCTACTCTTATTTTTCTCTGAAGGCGTCTACAATCAACTACAGACAAAATGATTCATTTTCAAGGAGATTCACGTGAAGGGCTCTCACAAGTACTCTGGAGCACCAGTTTCTGATGACTTTAAAATCGTACCACAGAACCGGGCATGAATTTCCAGAGCTCTAATGAAGAAATTCGTGGATTCATGAAACCGTAAACCCAAGATCAAGCAGAACAAGAATAGGAACTGAATACCCTGATGAGACATATTATAATTTTTTATGACTTTTGTTTGCAACGTTGCTGATTCTTTTACGTTTTGTTTCCCAGATTTAAGAGACCCCATTCCCTCTTTCCTTAAACTATCTATAACTTAAAATTTGATACATTTTATCTTCTTAAGCAAAATGGAACATTTATTTTTTTCTCCCTAGCTAATCCCTCCAAAATTTGGAAACCCTTATCATATATTATTTTCATGGCAATATAGTCATTTATATAATTTCAGTAAGAATCTGTTGTTCTTTGGAAGATTACCAAAGATTACTAATCTTGCTTAGATTACCAAGACTTTGATTGGAAAGTCATGTTTGAGAATGATGTGCGTAGAATCAGATATGACGAAATCACTCCAAGGAACTAAGGTTGACTTACGGAAGCGATGCTGGAAAAGCCCTCCTGAAAACCCAGCCAGGTATCTGGCTCGCAGAGCTCCCAGTATTGCCAGTGACTAAGGAAGGCCACTTCCCAGGAGGCTCAGGAATCTTAAGATATCTTGGAGATTTCCTTCAAGAAGAGAAGAATTTCATCGAAATTTATAGGTACTAAAGGCAAAGTCTGGTGGCAAATTTGTGGCTTGACTTCTTAGCATTGGGAGCCCCTTAAAAGCACAATCTGAGGTTCCTTATTTAATGTTGCAGCAAAGCAGACTGAGAGTTTATATGATCAGTCACTATTTTTGTTACACTTATGTAAATAATCAGGCCAAGTTTAACGGGACTAGACTTCCTTTGCAAACAAATTAGTTTTACTTCGATTAGCTTTCATAATTATGGGGCTGACTGTAGACAGAAAAATTCTGTGTTTCAATAAAAACCATAGCACCCCCTTGGGGGTTGTTAAATGTGCTTTGTTCACTGCCTTTGAACTTTTTTTCTTACCTAGTAAACTGGCTCCTGCCATTTTGTGCATTCTGTTGGTAATTAACCTTTCCAATTTTTCTCTGCCCTTCTCACTTTGCATCACTGGGAATTAAAACCGCAGTTTCTTCAAGATCCTGCAAACTGCAGCTGGACAAGTTGATACAAACTTAAACAGATTATGTGCAGGTTATGCACAGGCAGCCTTAACGCCTGCTGCTGTGCCGGCCACTCAGAAAGTTCAACGAACATTCGATTCTGGCACCAGAGACAGTCAAATTGCAAACTAGGAAATTCAATGGATTGCCACTGCCTGCTCCACCGTATCATCTAAAGATGCTTTAAGTCAAATATCTAGAAATTTGCTTCTTTTTTTTTCTTAGAGACTCACTCTCTTTGTCACCCAGGCTGAAGTGCAGTGACACCATCGTAGCTCACTGTGGCCTCGAATTCTGGGCTCAAGGGATCCTCCTGGCTCAGCCTCCCAGGTAGCTAAAAGTGCAGGTCAGCACACCCAGCTAATTTTCTTTCTTTTTTTTTTTTTTTTACCAGTGATGGGGTCTCACTGTGTTGCCCAGGCTGGTACCAAACTCCTGGCCTTAAGCCATCCTCCTGCCTTAGCCTCCCAAAGTGCCGAGATTACAAGTGTAAGCTACCATGCTCAGCCTACAGAAATCTTCTTGGTTGCCCTCTGAACTAAAATACTGAATCTGTAGTTTGTTCTAACCATTAACTCTTGTTTCTCTTATGTTTCCATAGAAATTCCCCTCACTAAATGCCTGATTGCTTGTATTTAGAGGCCTAACTTGGATGGGAGTCCTGGTCCCACCTGTACCCCCTAAGATGAGACAAAACCATCTAACTGAACTGACCCATTCTCAGGACTAAGAGACTGGTTCAACAAAATATAGAACAAATTACTTAGATCTGTTCTTTTTTGCTTGTTCCAATCTATATTTTTCTCACCCTTTTAAAGATCTTTTACCTTATACCTTCCAACCTGAAGGTATAAGGTAAAATACCTTATGCCTTCTATACCTGATACCTGCCCTGTCTATCAACTTGACTTTTAATAAATGAAACGTCTCAAAGTTTCAAGGGTGGGATGTAGGGTGGCAGAATACGCCACCTTAAAATACGCCACTTTGGCATAAGCGTTATTCTGAGCTGAGGGAAACTGAGAAGTAGATACAAGCAAAGCTCTCTGCCCTCCCCTATTTCCCTAAAAGCAGAACATACATTCGAAAAGGCCTTCCCCCCCCCCCACCGCCGTCTACCAGGAAAGACAGAAGTTAATCACCAGAGACAACTTTAGGTCCTTATCAGCCTGCAGAGGAATCTATGGAAAAAACTTTACTAACTAGTATCTATCCACTGTGAGCTTCCCACGTATTTGCCGTCTCGAAATCTGCGGCCCCTACAGATCCAAGGTCCTTTTCCTTTGTTTTGTCACTGCACTATTTATTGTTTCCTTGCTAAGCTGTTATATAAGCCCAAATTCTAACCAAAGCTTTGACTTACTCATCTCCGGGTATGGCTGTGTGTTACACGCACAACGCACATGTTAATTCCCTTGCTTGTTTTTCTCTTCTTAATATGTCTTTTGTTGGTCCAATTTACCAACAACCTTCTAGCCAGATGACCTAGAAGAGTAGTAGGAAAAAGAATTTTTAACTTCACTATAATTATATTAATACATTGTTTATTGTTTCAGTGAAAATAATCAAGATGTATTATAGGGTTTTTTTTAGTAATTAACACTCTACAATTATTTCTAATGATTCCTAATAGTTTAAAAATAAAATTGGAATTATAGTTCCCATATGTTATTCCATAGAATACCAAAAGAAGTGGGAATTTTTTAACCTTTTTACAAAAAGCATTCCAGACTTTAGAGATGCTGAGGCATTGATATCTTTACTTCATAAATATGCCATGACCATCGTTTCATAAAATACAATAAATGATGTTCTTTGAGTTATCTGTAAGAAAGCACAATACTTTTTGTTTATTGAAGTAGTTTCATAAGCATGATAAACAAGTAGTTCCTGGCATTTTGAATTCGAGAACTATCTTTTTAGGGGATTTGGCCCCTTTCTGTCTTTTTGGAAAATGTTCATATTCTAATGCTCTGCAAGTACCATGAATTGTGCTCAGGTAGGATAGGGTGAAACTCATCAACAGAAAACGCTGATGGCTTAGCGAAGACTGGCGGTCATTCTTTGGGTCTCAACAGTCAACACCACCTTCATCACAAAAGTCAAATTTTTCAGCTGAGGTCACCAATGACAGGGAAGCCTCTTCATAAATGCCGATGACATTGCTACCCATTTTCCAAAAGAGCCTGTGGCTTATCTTTCCAAGAGAGCGATCATGCACAGCACAAACAGCAAAGGAAGCCAGTTTATTTCTAGATACCTGCAGGAATCTGTATGGTAAAAGAAAGAAAACACACACACAGGGTTCCTCAGTGTTTATCTTCTTTTATCAATTTTAAATACAAATTGAATATTCAAAGGAAAAAGACTCAGAATTTTGAAATATTTTTATGTTATATTACACACATAGATTGTGGGGTGCAGATATGTTTCTAGCTTATCTCAGAGTCTCAAGACGCCCACTGATATTTTCTTCCAGTTGGTTGGTTTAGTTTTGCTTTTGCCTTTTCCCACTTTAATTAATTTGGCCCATGACTAACAGAGGAGGAGATTTCAGTAGAATTTGTCTATGTGGGTTCTTTGAAAAACTCACATAGACACCTTAGAGTTCATAAAAGCTAAAACTGCGGCTATTTCCCTCCAGGCATAATAGTAACTCACAATTAGTCAGCTGTTCATCAGGAAGAAGACCACCTTCTCTCAGTCCCTTAAGTGAGCCTTCTGCTTTAGGCTGTTTTCTCACTCATAATCCAGGAAATAAGCAAAGTCACATTTTAAAATCAGTGTAGAAAAGGGGGATAGGGTGTTGCTGCTTGTCCTCCTCTGGATAAGGACAGCCCTCAGGAGCAAGCTTAAGTTACGCCCCTAAGAAACAGTTTATGGGACACCCTTCCTAATATAACCACGAGTAGAGAAAGTAGAGTGGTCAGGCACTAACCACTATCCGGGAGTTTGCCTCTGTCAGGTCTCCACCCCAGCTGGAAGCAGAGAAGTGGAAGGGACCCTATGAAGTATCTCTAACAACTCAAATTGTCAGAAGTGAAACTTTGGGTTCATCACACCAGAGCAAAGAGGTGTCCTGTAGAAGAAAACACCCAAGCCCCCAGTGCAGGGGCCAGCCTTTAGCTATCTAAAGCAAACTAGTACAACTTCTGTGAAAGGTAACATGGAGATACCTCAAAGAGCTACAAGTAGATCTACCATTTGATCCAGAAATCCCAGTATTGGGCATCCACCCAAAGGGAAAAAAGGCATTCTATAAAAACAACATCTGTACTAAAATGTTTACAGCAGCACAATTCACAATTACAAAGATGTGGAACCAACCTAAGTGCCCACCAATACATGAGTGGAAAATGTGGTATATGTATACCATGGAGTTCTACTCAGCCACAGAAACAATGATGATCTAGCACCTCTTGTGTTATCATGGGTAGAGCTGGAGCCTATTCTACTAAGTGAAGTAACACAAGAATGGAAAAACAAGCACCGCATGTACTCACCAGCAAAGTGGTACTAACTGATCAACACTTACGTGCACATATGGTAGTATCATTCATTGGGTGTCGGGCAGGGGGTGGGAAGGAGATGGATATATTCACATCTAACGGGTGTGCTGTGCACCGTCTGGGGGACGGACATGCTTGAAGTTCTGATTCAGGTGTGGCAAAGGCAATATATGTAACCTAAACATCTGCACCCCGGTAATATTTTCAATAAAATAAAATAAAATACTTTTTTTAAAAAATAGCGTATCTGTTAAAGGAAAAGGGAAAAATAAAAGCATCGATATTTTTACTAATCTTTCTTTGATTTTTTTTTTCTGTCTATAAGATGGAGAGACAGCTCCTTAGTGACTATTTCTCCAGGCTATGGCCTCTTCTGTTGATCTGTCTTGCAGCTGGGTTTGTCATCCTAAACCTTGCTCAGTGCTGTATATGATTTCTCAGATCACTTACGGGGTGCAACTAATAACTCTGCACTCAGAAGTCCTGTGTTTCTTTCTAACCCAGCCCTGGCTCAGACATCGCAGACAAGGCAACAGTCCATTTTGCCTTGCCAACCCTCACCGGTGTAGTTACTACTTATGACTTTTTTCCCCTGGTAATCTGTTGTTGCAAATATACGGCCAAAGCTTTGCAATAGCATACATAAGTATAAACTTTCCATCTAAAACATCGCCCTCATTTCCGCAGCAAGTAGCACTAAGATGACGTTGCTGTTCCTCCCATAGACATGGAAGCGTAAAATTGAGAGTGGGGAATATGTAGCAGAGCAAATGGCCTGAAAAAAAATGGCAAAAGATGTGTTCTGTCTCTTTAAATCCACCTCCACTGTTTTTGGGAACTGAGATCAGCATCCCTGCCTCAGGCTGGTGGTCAGAAGGGGCAGAAGAATGTCTTTTGTTCTTTGTGTGTAGAGGATCCCTCAGCTGAGCTGTCCGCTCCATCCCAGGCCTGCCCAGCAGAGGCCTGGGTGGGCCTCCCAGGTGACCAGAGGGCACAGGTTTCGTCTTCAGCAGAGATGGGAATATCAGAATCATTAACTGCAGTTAACCAGTAGCCTAGAACTCAGGTCCCTCCCTTTAAAAGCTCTGTATTTCTGTTTATGCGCAGGAATTTGGATTTAGAGATAATAGTCTACCACTTTCCTCCTTTGCCAGCAAAGTGATAAATTTCTCTTTCCCTCTCCTCAAAAAGGAAAAAAAAAAAAAAAAATTTCAGGGACGGCAAGGCCCAGAAAGACAGCAAAGGACTCATTAGCATGTTCTTATCAGAACATGAATCACTTTAGTACTGTCTGTCTTTTAAAACAATGGACTTAAAGTATTATAAGAACACTGTGTTAGATTAGAGAAAAAGGTAAAAAATATTAAACTGAGCAGAAAAAATGCAATGAGATGTATAAATGTGAAGTGGCTAAAAGCAAGACAGCTTACAAGAGATACAGAATATCTGTAAATATACAGCAATATTTCTACTCACTCGTTTCACCTTGCATCCCCGTTTGAAATGGATTTTTAGAACAGAAAGTGGTCAGTGCCAATGGCCGCTCTGTATGAAACTGCACCGAGTCCAAATCTAGGACCCTTGCAACCATAGTCTTCTTAACATTAGCCCTGCAGAGTAAAAACTCATTCATCTTACATAGAGATAAGATTTTCTAAATAAGCAAATTTCACAAATAGGTTTCTCGGAAGCTTTTCATTTTTCTTCACAATCTTAATTGAAAAAACGACTCAAACAACTGTATATTTCCTGTCTTACTAAACAAATAAACCTAACCACCTTTTCCGGGTGGCTCACATTTATTATTTAAAGCAGAAGTTATAACACAGTGCTGAAAAAATAATACTACGCTTAGTGCTACTGACGTAGGCAAGGTCATTACCGCTAAACTCGGTGGATCAAGTTGATTTATTTTTACTTATTGTTATAGTTTTAATAACTTCCTCTCTCTTTTGCTGTCAGTTTGCTCTCCTCTCACACTAACAGTGCCCTTTCGTTTCTTCTCTTGGAGTTTGCTCCCGCTAATCTATAGCTAACCAAAGCTGCCATGATGTTTGCAATGCTGGCAAAAAAAGTGTTATGTTACGAATGAGGGGTCGAATAGTTCCTCTATGAATAAAGTAATGAGATCCGTGAACTTCAATCCAAGTATATGTCTGTTATCTCACGCAGGTCTTTTTTTTTTTTATTTTTTAATCCGATCTGGTTTTTCATCTGTGTTCACTATTTGAGTGATGTTCCAGATAAGTGAGTTTCAGACACATGAGTTATTCTCTTTATTTAATAAAAGGGGAATCTGACAAACTCATTACATTTTGTGCACTATATGCATATTCCTATAACAAGTTAAATCTCTCTTAAATAAAATAAAAGTCAGTGGAGAGATCAGATATCTCTTAGAGACAACTTTGACCTGGCATGTAGTAGGTTCCCAATAGCATTTATTGACTGCATGATATGCTGATATTTTATGTAAACCTGCATATACCTCTATACATATTTGTTTGACATTGGTGGACAGTTTTAATTAGAATATAATCATAGGAATTTTTTATTATTGTTACTATGATATTCATATGAAGTATAATGCATAACTAGTATTTTTTCTATTCAATTCCTTCTCGCCAAAGATTCGAGGTATCTCTTCTTCTGTCTCTTATTTTCTCTAAGTTCTCATCTCCACTTTTTCTCTAAGTAACCCCTTCATTCTAACATTTTCATGCCCAGAGTTTCTTCACCAAATGTTCCTTGCAATTTAAAAAACAAAAAGCAAACCAAAAAAAAACAAAAAAAACAAAAAAAACCAAGAACCTTAAAATGTCACCACTGTTTTAATGCAGGCCACACACATTCCGTGTGGTAACTCATGGGAATCAACAATTCCTTCCTTGTGCCCGAGTGCCCTGATCTACAAATACAGGGGACTGGCCGCAATAACACCTCAATGTGTTTATTAAGACATCGCAAGGAAAACAGATGGTTTCAACCTAATCTCCAGCGACTGCTCAGCATGACCTTGTCATCGCCGACGACATGGTTTCATTAATCTTACTTTGTGGACCAACTGCGTAACAGCCTATTTCTGGGACATCCACTTATTCAGTAGATTTCTCAGTTTCTCAGGAGAAAATCAGAGTCACTCTAAGTCAATAACGGATACTTGAGAAAAGGGGAGGCTGATAGATCCCTGTGTTGTTTCAGAGTCAAAAACTGACAAAAATTCTCCTATCTTTGTTATTTAATTGGGGAGGCACCAAATGTGTATATAAAAAAGTCATATGAGAAATATTTCTCAGAATTAGAGAAAGGGGCAAATATGTGTCCCCGTATTTGGAGGTACATGAATCTCAATTAGTTTTTCTCTGATCTCTTAGCAGAGGAAGCTGGTTGCTGATGTATAAGAAATATCCATAAATATTTATTGAATAAATGAATGACGTGCTGATATTTGGAAAATTTTAAGAACCTATGTTTTCAATTAGGCAGTGTCAAAGAGTTGCTAACAGCCAGAGACGGAAACCTCGATGCTTTTATCCAGATGGCAAGGACCTGGTGCTCCGGATGGCCACGCTAGGGCCTGGTTCCATTGTGAAATCAACAGCCACCAGCACCTTGACCGAGCAAGCCCATTTACCTTACTGACTTTTCTCTGCCCACTCCTTAAATCTCCATGTAAGTAGTTTTGCATTCGTTCTTTCTAAATTCTGTTGGGGTTGGGCCGATGGTGGGAATTCACTGTCTCCCTGAAGCAAGATTTCCGTGCGCTGTGACTCAGCTGCTGTTTCACGGAGTGAAGGTGAACAGGAGCCCAGGGATGCTGAACTCTGTCTGTTCCTCCCAGATGCCTTTACTATGGTAACAGGAACGCAAAGTTAGTCAGTTCCGTCTCCGTCATTAATATTTGCACCTAAACGTTTGTCAAACGTTTCATTCAGTTATCCAGGATCTGTATCGTCCGGAGCAAGCCCATTTCTACCAGCACACACTCCTTTCACCGTTACAGCGGCTACCGGCTGCTGGGACTTGCTCCTGGCTTCTTGGCTCTCCGCACTGCAGACAAGAGGAAGGACACGGGAAAGCTGAATTCATCTCCTTTCTTCTACCCCAAAGACCCTGTCATCCTTAGACTCCTGCTTCAAAACGTCTCTTGACCTTTAGGTTTCAAAAGCACACCTCTTGTATACTCCTGGATAGAGCTGGAACACATCCTACTAAGTGAGGTATCCCAAGAATGGAAAAACAAGCACCACATGTACTCATCATCAAATTGGTATTAGCTGATCAACACTTAAGTGCACGTGTAAGAATAACATTTATTGATGCTGCGGGCAGGAGGAGGGGAGAGGGGAGAGGGGACGGGCATATGCACAAACAGTGAGTGCGATGTGCACCTCCTGGGGGATGGACACACTTGAAGCTCGGACTTGGGGGAGAGGGAGGCAAGGGCAACACATGTAACCTTAAACATCTGTACCCCCACAATATGCTGAAATAAAAAAATAAACAAATAAATAAAAGCGCGCTCGGCTATTCATTTGGGAAGGAGTTCTGTGCCACGGAATGACGACCCTCCTAAACGCACCGTGGGAACCGCTCCCAGCTGCTTCCTGTCACTCAGTTGCTACTTTGGAGACTGGCACAGAGGTAGGAGAGTGAGCCTCAGGTCGCCACACAGCACAGGCCTCCACAGCTGCCGCACCGACGACAGTGACACTCCGTGGGCAGGTGCCTCCCTCCTGTCGCCCAGACACAGGCGGTGGGGGCGGGGGCTGGGGGCCGGGAGTCCACCCTCCAAGAGCAAACACACCTGCTTCTGAATATTCGTCTGCTATGTGGAACGGCAGAACGTTATTTTCAGGAAGGACCTAAAAGTTCATCTAGTCCATCCTATTTATTTTTGGTATAAAATGATTTTAATATTCAAGTAATGCATTTATACTATAGAAAGATTAGAAACGTCAGCAAGCAAAAAGAAGAAATGTAAGGTCACCTTAAATTTCACCCCTTAGAGATTTTTCCTTTTCACTTCTTAGAGAATATCCTTCAACCATTTTACGTACGTGTTCGTATGTATTAGGATACACGTATAGATACAGATACGCAGTTGTGCATCACTTAACAACAGGGACATGTGCTGAGAAATGCGTTGTTAGGCAATGTTGTCATTGTCTGAATATCACAGGGTGCGCACACAAACCTGCATAGCACACCCTACCGCACACCTGGGCTGTGTAGTGTAGCCTGTTTCTCTCAGGCTACAAACCCGACAGCGTGTTACTGTGCTAAACACTGTAGGCAATTATAACACAATTATAAGTCTTTATGTATCTAGACATAGAGAAAGCACAATAACAATATGGTAAAAAAGATTAAAAAACGGTACACCTGTATAAGACAGGTGCTCTGGGCGAGACGGTGAGTGACGAGGGGTGAACACGAAGGCTGACGACATTACTACACACTGCTATAGATTGTATGAAGACTCCACACTTAGGCTACACTGAATCTACTTAAAAATTTTCTTTCCTCAATAATCAATTAATCTTAGCTTCCTGTAACTTTTTTACTTCATCAACTATTAATTCTTTTAATTGTTGACTCCTTTGTAATAACACTTAGCTTAAAACACAAACATATCACGTAGCTGCAAAAATATTTTCTTTCTTTATATCCTTATTTTATAGGGTATTTTTTCTCATATTTTGTTCTTTTTTATATATTTTTTACTTTTTAGCTTTTTCGTTAAAAATTAAGACATCAACACATATTAGCC
The DNA here is from genome assembly GCA_963575035.1 of Avahi laniger. Classification (NCBI taxonomy): domain Eukaryota; kingdom Metazoa; phylum Chordata; class Mammalia; order Primates; family Indriidae; genus Avahi; species Avahi laniger. Next base: position 4,161 of record CAUYSK010048932.1, on the reverse strand, counting down.
TAGGCCTAATTAGGGTTAAGGTCATCAGTATCACTGTCTTCCACCTCAAAGTCCTGTCCCCCGCAGGTCTCCCAAACAATAACACATGGAGCTGTCATTTCTATGACAACAATGCCTTCTCCTGGAACACCTCCTGAAGGACCTGCCTGCGGCTGTTTTGCAGTTGATTTTTTTTTGATAAGGAGAAGAATTACACTCTAAAATAACAATAAAAGTATAGTAAACCAGTAACTTAGTCATTTGTTGCCATTATCAAGTATTACGCGCTGTACGTCATTGCAGTGCTATGCTTTTATACGACTGAAGGCCAGTCGGTGTTTCCACCAGCGTCACCACAAACACGTGAGTAACGCGTCGCACTAGACATTGCCACAGCTGTGAAGTCACTAAACTTCAGGAATTTTTCAGCTCCGTTATGATCTTACGAGATGAGAGCACCGTCATACAATCAGTCCATTGTTGACTGAAACACTGTTATGTGGTGCATTATATATAAATACATGTAATAGTTTCTTTCACAAAAAATGAGATCATATTGTGTATATATACTACTTTTTAACCCACTAAATCTCACCTCTGCCACTGCGAGGTGTTTCAAGTTACCTGATTGCTCTGTGTCTTTATTTCTTCTTCATCTACAAAATGGGCATGAAAAATAACTCTTGTCTCACAGGGCCGTTACAAAGATTCAATGAGTCGATGCATGTGAAGTGCTTAAAATAATACTCAGTAAATGTTAGTTGTTATTATGCTACAGTTTATTAAACGCTTCCTTCTTATTTGTCACGTGAGCTACAGCCAATTGCGCAGATGAGAAACCTGAAGCCCAGACAGGATAATCGCCTTGGCAACTGGGCAGTGTTACTTGCAGAGCTAGGATGCCAGACTCTTCCGAGCGCTCTCTTCCCACCTCCAGCAGGACAGCTAGTAGGAGCAGGGGCTGACATCCAGGGTGCTCACGAGGTGCAAGGTCCTGTGCTGGGAGCTTCGCATTCATTAATTCATGCAATCCCGTCAAATAACCCTAAACAGGTCATTACCGTTGTGATTCTAATCTTATCCATGAAGAAACTGGCACACGTACAAGTTACGAGTCCCTAAACTTGCCCAAGACGTAACGATTAGCAAGCTGCAGAGCCACGCTTGAATTCAGGTATTTCTAACTCCAAAGTCCTTGCCTTGAAACACTGTCCTCTGCCTTATCACCTGAGGATTTCTTTTTCTCATGGTTATGTGCCAGTAAATCTCCAAAAGTCATTAAGATTATAAAGGTCATCAAGGTAACATATTTCTCTAATAATCTAATTCATTACAAAGGGACTTGAGTATCACAAAGAATCCAGCGGCCTGAAATGCAAAGTTGTGACTCCGTTCCCCGATGGCGCTTGCAGTTCTGCTGCCTGTCCCCCAGTTTCTCCGGCTTGAAAACCCTTTCTGTGCCCATATCTCACTCTGTACATCTTCCATTTTCCTTCAAAAAAAAAAAAATGCAGCTGCTTTCGTTGGATTTTGAAACTGCTGCAGTAACAGGAACAGAATTTTGGAATCTTAGATTCTTCCCAAATGGTCAGGGAGGGATGAGGGTGTTTGTCCGGTCTAAGCTCCCTGTGCTCTCCTGAGACTGTGGGATGCACTTTCAGCAACGTAGGAAAGAGCCGTCGTGCTGAAAAATGTCGCGCAGGATTTGTTTATGAGCCTGGACAGAAGGTCATATTTCCCCTTTTGAATAGGAAAAAATCCCAGGCGATATTTTGTGTTGAAATATGAAATTATTCCATCCTTTAATGCTTTTCTGTTTTGCTCACTTACATTTCATAGTGAGTCATGCCTACAGCAATCTGAGGCTCTCTTGCCTCATTGTAACCACCTGCTTTCTCATCAGCTCAATTGATGAAGACTTCAAGTCAAATTTCAGTATGTGTTTTCACTTATTTTTGTGTTCAGACAAAAGCTTTCGAATGAATATTGGAAAACTACAGCCACATATTTCACCCATCAACACACAAAAAACCCAAGGTCTGACTACTCAAGGGGAAAACTGACGACTTAAGTGTAGAATTCTGCGTGCTTATTCCATAGCCTGGTTGCAAAAAGTTGACAGAATATTTTGTTTTTCTATGTGGACATATGCTTCCATTCCTTAGTTGAATTTATGTTTTTGCCCAAGTGAGCTCCTCAGAGAAGATTCAATATTCTACAGAACACTTTGGGTGATGTGATAGTCAATTTCATGTCAACTTGACTGAGATAAGGGACTCCCAAATAGGGGTAAAACATGACTTTTGTATGTATCTGGGTGAGTGTTTCCTGAAGAGACTGAACTGAATGAAAAACATTGTCCACAGTGATGTGAGTGGGCATCGACCGATCCCCCGCAGGCCCTGTAGAACAAAAGGTGGAAGGAAGGCTGATTTGCTCTCTGAGCTGGGCATCCATCTGCCCCTGCCCACGGCCGTCAGTGCTCTTGGTTCTCAGACTTTGGTTTGGAGTGAAATTACACCACCGGTTTTTCTGGGTCGCCAGCTTGTCATGGACAAATCATGAGACTTCTTGGCTTCCACAATTGTGTATATCAATCTCTCGTAATAAACCTCTTTATATATATATAAAGAGGTTTATTTCTGTTTCACTGGAGAACCTTGACCAGTGCAGGTAAATAATGGTAAATCCAAGGCAGTCAACTGGGTAACAAGCATTTGAAAAACAGATGAACTAACTACTTATCATCCTGCACATTGATCTGCCCAATTAACTCTGGAATGGACTAATGTGAAGTCTAAGGGTCAAAAGCACGAGAGCGTGTTGGAGAAGATCAGGAAGGCAAGCTCAGATGGATCAGAGCCAGGTAGTATTATTTCTTCAAACAGTGAAGACTAAATAAATGCAATCATGTATGTAAATATATGTATGTCAATGTAAACCACATATGTAATGTAAGCATGTACAGTGCTGAACATAGATGCCTAATACAAGATGATGAACTTTTTCCTTACGTTTACCTTTTGGAGACTAACATAATTCTTTATAAATCTCATTAAAGATGTCAATATTCTCTTCAGAACATACTCAGAAGTATCCGCATCTTAAAATTTTACTGTTGGGATAGGAAACACAGACTTCACACAGCCCATCAAAGCAGCACTGATAAAAACTTTCATAGTCCACAGATAAGGAGGAGGAACGAGCTTCCCTCCAGGAAGCCTTCCCTCAACAAACTGCTACTCATTCTAGAACCCTATTATGGGAAATAATACTCTCGTTCCACACCGCAAGCTTTCCCCATAGTCTTTAAACATTTAGAAACACTAGAATGTGCCAAAAAAGTTGCTACAGTAAGTTTTAGTATGTCCTCTGCGGTTCAATTAAACTTAACAAATATCTGCTTTGAAAATCACTAATAAAGTAGTACTAAGGGTTTTCTTAAAGTTCTTTTAGTGGTAGGAGTCCAAGATTCTGAGACTATTTGGTTTATATTTTGCTTTATATATATATATATATATATGCATATATATATTTACAAACATGTCCTTCTGGTATTAGATGGTTTGTACGGTTATATCTTTTGTACCATTTGTTTAAGCATTAAGATATTCAAAGGCTAGATCTATTTTATAGCTCTCTTATATCATTAGATCAAATATATTGCATGAGTTTAAAAGCAACTAAATTCAAGAAACATACGGGGCAACACCGCGATGTTCAATAGAGTCTGTGTGTGTACATGCGTGCTTACAGCAAGTGAACTTGGAGCTTTTCAATTCTCAAAAGACAGAACTGCCAATGAAACAAACAAAATATCCACAGCTTGTGTAGGACTTGCCACAATAAATCGGATTTGGTTGGGATCCTGAAGTCGAGTCCACACAACTACAGGATTACTTCACAATTTTGGATAATTAGAAAATTGCTTTTCCATCAAGTAACTAAGAGTCAGCGGGCTTATTCTAGCCCAAATCCTGCAAGTAATTGTGTGAGGCTGAGTAAATCAATGGTTGCTAACCTTTTTGGCACCAGGGACCGGTTTCATGGAAGACAATTTTCCATGGACCAGGACGGGGATGTTTTTAGGATGATTCAAGCACATTACATTTATTGTGCAGTCAAATCTCTCTGAGAATCTGTATTTGCAGCCGCTCCCCAGCGCTAGCATCATGGCCTAAG